>CM074973.1:3656679-3661920 GCA_037577455.1 Pangasius macronema
CAGCGAACTGAAAAAGACATGAAGCCGAAGTGAAAATCTCTCATGCAGACTTCCTGCTTTCTCAGTTAGATTTATTCATGACCTTTAAATTTTTCTCTCAGCAGCTCCAGCATCTACAGTCACATGCAGGTCACGTTGCTGCGCGAATTCACCCCGATGGCACGAAAGGATAACAGGACAGAGGTGTGGTGAAGTGTCGTTTTAGAAGCAGGCAGCTTGTTTGCTTTGGAAGCGCCCGCTGAGTTACGCTGAACTCTTACGCCGGCATGTCTATCAGGAGAGACTCTGCTACGGTCTGACCGACCCTAGCACACCTTCAGCAGCAAGAGACGGCATTACATTATCTGTGAGAAATGTGGCAGACCTCTGAGCTTGAACAGGACCAACAGCCTTGCTCCTCAAGAGCCCTAAAATGTGTGTGGGTTAAAATCGAGTAATATACCCATGACAGGAACAAAGATGATCTTATCAAAAATGAGAGATTAAAAACTTAAGTTTTATTCGAGTTAAACAAACCTAGTAAGCAAAAACAAGCCACGAAATAATAAGTGAACAAAAGTAACCTGACAATAAACTAGCAAGTGAAAAACTAGCAAACAACAGAAACAGTTTCAGAATTACTGCTAACAATGATTCATCATAAACAAGGAGTATTTTTTTATTATTTTTTTTTTTAAATAACACATCAGTAAGGTGATTAGAAAATCTCAAACAACGTTTGATTATTTTAGTGGTGTAATAC
Source organism: Pangasius macronema (assembly GCA_037577455.1). NCBI lineage: Eukaryota > Metazoa > Chordata > Actinopteri > Siluriformes > Pangasiidae > Pangasius > Pangasius macronema. The sequence continues at coordinate 3,657,422 of CM074973.1, forward strand.
AGATGCACCTGACAGGATTGCCAGTCTGACCAGCTTAGTGTGTGTTTCATTAGCTGGCAGCTGGACAGACTAATCTGCATTTCTCAGAAAGGACATTAGCAAGTGAAAAACAAACTAGCAAAGGAAACCTAACTAGCAAGTGAAAAACAAACTAGCAAAAGAAACCTAACTAGCAAGTGAAAAACAAACTAGCAAAGGAAACCTAATTAGCAAGTGAAAAACAAACTAGCAAAGGAAACCTAACTAGCAACTGAAAAACAAACTAGCAAAGGAAACCTAACTAGCAACTGAAAAACAAACTAGCAAAGGAAGCCTAATTAGCAAGTGAAAAACAAACTAGCAAAAGAAACCTAACTAGCAAGTGAAAAACAAACTAGCAAAGGAAACCTAACTAGCAAGTGAAAAACAAACTAGCAAAGAAACCTAACTAGCAAGTGAAAAACAAACTAGCAAAGGAAGCCTAATTAGCAACTGAAAAACAAACTAGCAAAGGAAGCCTAACTAGCAACTGAAAAAAAAACTAGCAAAGGAAGCCTAATTAGCAACTGAAAAACAAACTAGCAAAGGAAGCCTAATTAGCAACTGAAAAACAAACTAGCAAAGGAAACCTAATTAGCAAGTGAAAAACAAACTAGCAAAGGAAACCTAACTAGCAAGTGAAAAACAAACGAGTAAGCAGGTGCTAACTAGCAAACAAAAACAAACTAACAAGTGAAAGTTAGCTAGCAAACAAAAAACTAGCAAGTGAAAAACAAACAAGCAAATGATGGTTAATTAGCAAGTGAAAAACAAACTAGCAAGTCAAAAACTAGCATGCATCTGCTTTCTTGGAGCTCTGCAATGTACAAATTTCACTCAAGCAAGCAGAACTAGCCTAGTTTAAAGTTAAAATATTGCTTTTGAACAACAAAAAGCACTTTTTTGTGTATTTTAAATTAATAATACTCAAGAAAAGGGGTTGGTAAAATACACGCTGGGGAAACCCGATGAGGTCTGCTCTTATTTAAACACGAGTTATTTATTAACTAGTAGTTTAGTAGCATAGTCACCTCATAGTCACTGTTATAATGTTATTCATGTCCCAGATGGCTAAAACGCTATCAAACTCAACAAAAGTGCAAGAGAAGATGACCAATCTGACTCCATGACATGGAAGAGAGAAAAAGAATAGATAGGAGAGAGAGAGCGAGAGAGAGAGAGAGAGAGAGAGAGAAGAGGAGAAGGGAACAGGAGTGAGACTGTATGTTTGTCACTGTCCTGCAGATGATCAATGAGGAGCATTAAACACTAACTCGTGTAGGAACGAGGTTAATATATTGGGTTAATATATTTCACAGACAAGCAAAGGGAGAAAAAAAAAAAGCTATATCAGCATCTTGCTTAGTTAAAGACGTACATCATTACGAGATGGCTTTCCCAAAAAAGGAGAAGTGAGAAAGACTTGCGTCGGGGGAATGTGAGGAACGCAACTCGGTACGAATCACTAACACCACCTCAGAGCTGGTCTCTTAGGAAACACTGTTGTGTTCAGAAAGCGAGGGGGAAACTGCATCATCACTTCTATTTCCTCAGTGTTGTTAACGATTACATCCAGATCCTGTTTCTAGAACAAACAGGAAGCTCAGTATCACATTTAAAATATGTGTGTGTGCGCGGGTGTGTGTGTGTGTGTGTATCCGTGTAAGTCTTAGGAAGTCTTATTTTGGGAATGAACTTGGGATACCCCTCACCTACACATTACAAACCCAATACACACACTTTCCCAGTTACTAAGTGCACAGAGTTGGGCAGGAGAAGCTCCGCAGTTAACATTCAGTGTTAGTAACTAGCTACACTGTTTGACCTGCAAGAATCCAATGTTTTAGTTCTCACACCTTCCCGTCTTCTATAATTCAACACTGCACCAATACAGACTCACACTTCAAGAAGAGAGGCAGCTTGGTTCGCAGTATCATGGGAAACTGGTCTAGATATTAAAAATATCACAAAATAACATCGTTATATTAATCCTGCTAAGTACAGATCATGACGAGTATGTCAGCCATTTTAAGAAACATCAGAATGCATAGACTCTAACAACGTTATAGTTGGTATTTTTTCCATCTTCATGCGCCGTTATTCTTGGTCAAAATGGTATTTGACCATTAACATTTTAATAATACACATATTTTACGATTCCCAATCCAGGAAAAGTGCAAGTGTGAAAACGCCTTGAGACTGGAGGCGGGGCTTTGTTACCCGGGGCAGCGGCGCTGGAGGCCCACGAGAGGCCGTTTTACGTCTGTCGCTCTACACTCGAGAACATAAAGCTGCTACGCTGTGCACTGGGTGGATAAATGCACACTTCTGAGATTGTTGTGGATGGACTCACATTATTCCCAAGTGTCACCCTTCCTTCAGGGAATAATCGCACCTGGATACTGTAGAGATGAATACTCATACTGAACAGTACTGTTTGCTTTTACAGAACAGTTATTTCCAGGCCACTAATATGATTGCACTAATTTTCCATCACTTGCTGCTGCTGAGGACGGCCCCACATTGAATACAGTCTAAAGACGACCATGACATCACTGTGGCTGGTACCACACAGAAACCATAAAGATGGCTGTGGATGTTCTTCCTTGGATAGCGTTAAGACTGCAATCGCAAGAACAGTTTTGCACTCAAGTCTCTATCACTGAAGTGAAGTGAAGTGTGGCCATACTCGGAATTTGTGCTCTGCATTTAACCCATCCAAGTGAACACACACACACACACGTGAACACACACCCGGAGCAGTAGGCAGCCATTTTAGCTGCGGCGCCCGGGGAGCAGTTGGGGGATCGGTGCCTTGCTCAAGGGTCTCACCTCAATAGTTTGTTACGTTGAAACCATTACTACACTGACTAGGCTGTCAGTTAGCCTGTGTGTAACCATGGCAACGTGCGACGCTCTATCCAGCTGTGGCTTCTTCAGGAATTATTTTGGCTGACGGACCAAAAATGAACAAAATATTTTGGCATATTGTGTCTGAAATGTCTGTTACGCTATATTCATTTCTTATTAATAGAACTGTTATATATATAAGAGCAATATCGCACTCACAATTGTGCTGCTGTGCTGAATATCAGCATGGCTGTGATTATCTGTGATTATGCCTCATGCCTCTGGCCTCCTGCCTACAGCCAAATCACAGCTGTGCTGATATTCAGGAGAACAGCACTCTTGCTCATGTGATTAATTATAATTGTGCAATAATGGAAGAGCAATGATTCATAATGACACTATCCAGTGTCACCCAGAAGAGGACGGGTTCCCTTTAGAGTCGGGTTCCTGCCAAGGTTTCTCCCTCACGGCACCTCAGGGAGTTTTTCCCTCCAGCTTACTCATGAGGGATCTAAGTATAAGTATATTGTTAAAAGCACTATATAAATAAAAACTGAATAAAGAGGTCCTGATATGCCTGGGTATGTAGTGGCTTCTAATTGCAGACTGGCACGTGAACACTGACATGCTGTAGTAAAACTCAGGGTGTTTTCACACTTGGCTGGGATATTCAAGTCAAAACTTATGATTGATTCCGAGCTCCTCTATGTGAGTGCATCATCATCATCATCATCATCATCATCATGGGTTTGCTTTCACACTGACACACTCCTTCCATACTACAGATTGTTACCTCTACTCCTGGGTCTGCAGTTTTCCCTACTACCAGGCCCACACCTAGCCCGACTCATTAAGAGCTTAATAATTAAGCCGTCCATGTGGGTTTCCTCAGTGTTCTCTGGTTTCCTCCCAAAAACCTGCCAGTAGACGGAGTAACTTCGCTAAATTGTACCTGTTTGCGAGTGTGTATGTGGTGCCCTGTGAATGACTGGCGTCCCATTCAGGGTGTATTCCTGCCTCACATCCAGTGTTCCCGGGACTAGCTCCAGATCCACCTCAACCCTGACTGGGATAAAACGTTTACTGTAGATGAATGAATGAATGAATTTCACTTACTTTCTCTCAGATGCATTCTGTCTATCTGCAGAACACAACACTGTAACGGTGTCAACAAACACGACAACAAAACCGAAAACACAACAAAAAGGGGACGCTCATATCCTCATATTGTAAATGTGGAGTAAATAAATGGCCTTGATAAAAAAAAACAAAAAAAACAGCTTAATCATTTGGGCTCATAACTTCTGAATTATTTACTGTTGTGTTTTCTGATTTGCTGTTGTGTTTCACACTTATGGGCTTATAGATAGATTCCACTCAACCTCTCCTTACAAATGTCCTGGGGTCTGAAAATTAATCACGAAATGCTTGTTTACACCCCTCCCCCCACACACTGCTAACACAATCACAATCACATTGATTTCATCATTAGGCTGATTGGACTGATTTAATCAGAGTGCTGATGGATGTTAGACAGGTCCAGACGCCCATCAACTTGATCACTGATGAGCTTGGTATATATATATATATATATATATATATATATATACACACACACATACACACACTCT
>CM074973.1:3662020-3696899 GCA_037577455.1 Pangasius macronema
TCAGGATGAATACATTCTTAGGGCAAAGTTAAACAGTACATGAATAATGAAGATATATATATATATATATATATATTTTTTTTTTTTTTTTCAGTACACCTGTCTGTCACCTCTCTTAGCTCTACCGCATTATTCTCTGTCCTCTGCATTATTCTCTGCATTGTCCTTTCCTTGTTTATGCTATCCTGTGCCACTCTTTATGTGGGCTGAAAGATGAGAGCTGTGTACCTGTTTGAGCTTCTGCCCTGCTTTGAATCATCTGTTTATTTTCAGGCCAGAACAGCATGAGAGCAAACACTGTTCTATGAGAGTCTGTCATCTCCAAACACACACGCACACGCACAGGAAAGCTCAATACAGGGCTTTTTCGTTCATACTCTTTTCCTGGCGTAGTCTTTTGAATGAAAGGACACAGGGCCGTTGCATGTCCCTTCTTCCCAACGTCTTTTCAGCTGCCCTAGACATCAGGCACTCTTGACATCCTGTCTTTAATCTGGCTTTTTTTTTTTTTTCAATAAGCAAATTTAATATTTTTGAGATAAGGACACCTGAATAGAAACACTATGAATTCAAAGAGTATTCGTAAAGAGATGATGAGATTCGTGTGTGAGGGAGTGGAATTAGGCAATACGAGAACATACGGTTTCAACACAATGACACCAACCGTTGCCATGGCTATTAACACAGTGGCAAGTATGTGTAAAGGGGGGTGGGGAGCTTCTCTTATCAGCCACAGCTCCAAACAGATGGATATGAATAGTATACGGTATCAGAAAATGCCCAATTAGCACAATCTAAGACATACTTAAAATGTCATCAGCAATATCTACAAACATTCCAAATTATTTTTTTTAATTTGCTTTGCAATAAATTCATGAGGATATTCTGGGGTGTAAATATTTTTAATCACCATATGGAAGTGAGTTCATCAGACTAGGGGGAAAATGCTTTCCTGTGGATTTTAAACTCAATGATTGAAACCCACGATTAATAAAATAATGTCTTATAAACATCAGTACTTTGCTAATAACCTGCCTTTAATCTCAACCTTCACCTTAATCAGTACTCATCTAGCAGTTCATATAGGACTTTTTATTCTGTACATCAAAAGGCATCCCAAAGATGAAAATGGAAAAAAAAAAGAAACCTGCATGTTTGATGCTAAATGATCATATGTTAATTAGGGCTACAAGAAATATTTCGACAAATTTGATGATAAAAATAATTTGTGCTCTAAAGTCAGCTACCGTTAATGTAGTCATTAGTAAAAGAAAGTTTAATCGTAAGAGACAAAATGCTGCTATTTCCTAGCAATATTTAAGACATGCCGGCTAATTTAAGGCAACTCCTTTTCATAATTAGCTTCTTACTGTTATCTGTTTATAGCTTCTGAGGTGAGTTTTTACTGCTTTGTGCCTTTAAAACAAATATTTGTGCTATTTTATTTCTCAGCCTGCAAAATCTTTATTGCAAACAAACTAGCCTGTCACGACCTGGTAATTATGGCGTTTTGAGTAATGCCGCAGGCCATAAAACATCAATTTTAGCTTAGAAACATACCACAACGTTTTTAAAATACAATCCAGCACAAACTAATACTACTAATTCAGTTTCTGATTAAAATGGGGCACAAAATTGAAGGATCAAAAATCCTTACACTGTTATATTAGTATTTTTATATTATCGCAAGGGATAGCTTAATATAATTTTAATCTCTGTATGGTACAAATTTTTGATCTTATTATTCTTGTCGCTGGTAAAATTTTAAAAACAAATTGTCAGCAAGCATTATCATTAGTATTTCCATGAATGGGATCAACACTGGTCTGTGCCAGTTAGCAGAATGCTCAATCAAAAACCTGAGCAAGGTACTTACCCCTCAACTGGTCAGGGGTGACGTACGACTGCCCATGCAATCTGGAAGATTCCTTCCAAAGATGGAAAAGAAATTAAAATAAAAATATATTTAATTATAGTGACAATACAATATTATTTATGATGATAAATGGCTGGAGAAAAGGCTACTTTGCTTATGTGCACAGAAAAAGTCCCATTTGCTGCGAAAGTGTCCGGGTTTCAAAAAGGCTACGATTACCTGTCGGGGTGTAACAATGCATTGTGATGCAAAAATGCGACGACATGCACTGTGGAAATGTGTGATATCAGCATTCTGTTAATTATGCATTTAGTGCAATTGTACTGTTTGTACACCCCAATCTGCACAAACGTCCCAATCTGCACATCCTATACAGGTCACATGATCGCGTTCTTTTGCAGAGAATTGCCTGCACCATTACCGGGAATCATCCTTCTATAGTTTTTAAATGACACCAACCCCACGCTGCTGCAATATACAGTACTCGAGAAAGATGTCAAAGAACTCGGGCATTTTAGCCGATTTTGGAGCTCTATTTCCGGTTAAAATGAGCTCATTATGTTTCATTCAATCATTCTCCCAAGGTCAGAGACTGTTTATTCAATCAAAATTTTGGGAGAATTTATACAAATATTTATATATTTTTAATTTTATAATTTGCACATTGCACTGTATGTATATATATATATATATATATATATATATATATATATATATATATATATATATATACACACATATATATACACACACACACACACACTCAAAACCAGCTAGTCCATGTGATATAATCAGACTGGCCTTAGGTTACCTCTGGGCTTCCTTATTTCAACAGAAGTTGAAGCAAGCAGGCGAGACTAAAATAAAGAAGCAGCAACTTGCAGTAGTACGTTTAGCTGACTTAAGTTTCTCCAAATGTTTTCGTCAAGAGAGCAAAACCACTCGGATGATGCCCTGACATGCTTTGTAAATCGCTCAGCACATTTCCCTTCCTTTTGCATTTATTTGGGTGAAAGGTTCTTGGAGTTCAGCAGTTCGGTTTCTTTGCAAGTGACCAGAGCATTTAGGTCATGTTCACTAAAACCACATAAAGCGCATTAAACAACTAGCGTCGCTCTCCTCAATCCAACGCCTCGCATCTGTTAGCCGGACACGTCCGTTTTTCAGCTGGAGAGAGAACTCTTTTATGCTTCTCAAACTTTTTAAACAAAATTCTGCGATCTCTGAGATCATCATATGTGATACTTCTATAGATTTGACCAAAACGAGGACCTTTAGAAGACAGCTGTCCTTATCCTGCCTCGCAAACGGTGTTGCTTTCATCACAAGAGAACATCAGTTATACAATATGTGTGGTAGAAATCACTTGGGGGCATGTTGTTACAGGAAAATAATCAACAGTGGGGTGGGGTAATGCAGCCAAATGTGGAAGAGAGTTATTTACCACACCAAAGTTGATCATTTTTCTATAACAGCACGTCCTGATGTATTTTTCCTCTTCTTGTATCACAGCAATTTGCCAACAATTACAATTTTTATCTAAAAGAACAACACATCATACTTTTTATCCATTTATAGTTACACTTAATGTTTTGGAACGCCCACGAAACAAGTCAGATCCTGTTACCACTTACACTACAGCAGCTATAAACAGTTATTCTCTCTCTTTTCTCTCTCCTGAAGTTAATACTTCAAAAAAAAAACAAGCTTGAATGAACATGACTGAGAAACGTGCACACTCCTCTGTTCTGTGCGACAAAAAACTTCAGGTTTACTTCTGTCTGTTACAAAAAGCTGACACTGGAGACTCCTTCCGTAAATGCTACATAAACAGAAACAAGTGGTTTAGTTGTCTTTGTAGTGGTTTAGTTGTCTTTGTAGTGGTCCGCTTTCTAAAAGACGAAAAGAAACCAGTTCAACACCGTTTCTGTGGAATGTTTTTATGCGCAGTGTCCACCATACAAGTTCCTGTGTATGCTGTTACGATAGAAACGACACAGGAACTACAGTCAGAGTTGCTGTTATAGAAAACCTTCAGATGATTCAGAATCGAGATTTCGACAATGCTGTATTATAAGCCACGCTATCTAACATAAATACCATCTAATCGATTATCAGAACATGCCTAGTGGAGCTGACTGGAAGATTCAGTCCTTGTTACTGTTCAAATATCACTGCATTGTGGACAGATACACAAGTCATGTGGGTAAACAGAGTCAGAGCTAACAGCGTTATGGAAATGAATCAGGCTGTTTGTCTTTCAGGGTGTGCGCATGCGCGTGTGTGTGTGTGTGCGCGCTTGAGTGTGTGCGGGGTTACTGTAGGACATTTATGTGTAAGCGTCTCCAGTGCTTTCTAAGCTGTGAACTCATGTAACCTCAAAACAGACTGTTTGTTACCCGGGTTCCCTTTGGCCTACATGAATCAGGAGATCGAGGGAGTGGTGTGTTCTGCCATGGAATAAATGGCCTGCAGACTGAGGCTACTATGGGTCATAACGGACCTGCCCTTTATCTGAGATCCAAAGACCAAACCTTAAGACAACCTGAAACCCAAACTGACCAAAAAAAATAAAACAAAAACAACACTACTGACCAATAAGATGATGTCATGTTGCACTCATGGCTCAGTGACCACAGAGTCAAGCTTTTGACATGAACGTCCCAGGTTCCTGACCTAACCCACAGTAAGTTGGACTCCTGACTCGACTTCTCCTCTCCTCTCAGGTGTTCTCTCTTCGAGTCCGGGACCTCCTACTCCTCTCTAACCTCCGTCTTCTCCAATCTCAGTGTTCGCAAAGAGAAGCGCTAAATGCAGGGGTGCCAATAATTAGAATTTCCAGTGTGAGATTAGTGAAGCATAAACCACTTCAGGACGTTGACGGGATGCTGTGAAGTTACGGTTACCACCCTGGAGTTGACTATTTTCCAACAATCGCATGTCCTGATGTGCTTCCTTCCTAGAAAGCTTCGACAGTGCAGACTCCTTCTATAAACTAAACGTGAAATAAATAATCATCGCTAATCCTCGGAACATCAACAGTTATATGTTTTAATTTGTTAAATATGAATTCGTGGCTATACGTAGGAGGAGTATGTGAGGAGACCCTGTTACTCGCAGCTGCACTACTGTCAGAGCTGCTGTTATAGAAAATTAATCAGCACCTTCTGACCAATCAGAATCCAGAATTTTTTTGTATCACTTTCAGTCCAATTATATTACAATTTCGTGGCTTCTACACACCATATAGTCTCAGGAGGAGAGATACACAGCTCTAGTGAGGGGTCAAGGCTTGTTCTTGTTCTTGTTCTGTTTTTTTTTTTTAAAGTCAATGACCTCAATTAGTGGTAGTCACGGTGTCTAGTTCACGCTGTCGCACAGCATACTATGTCTCACAGCTGTACGAATACAGAAACACAGGGAAACCTCCGTCACTGTAATGCTACCCAGGCAACCTTTGACTATGTAGAGAGACACACTCCTACACACACACACCCACACACCCACACACACAGGTATGCAGTAAAATCCTGCTAAGTAATGAAAAGCACAAGGTTGCTGCTGACTGACATTCTGTGTATCATCGTGTAGTGTAAATGAGCAATGAATGCAAGACAAAACACTTGGGGGGGAAAGAAAGAAAAAAAAAAAACGACACTTGGATAAGTGCCTGCTTATCTTCCTGTTTGCACCGGACGGGTTGATTTGAGTGTGTTATAAAATCGTTTTCCTGTTACACTTGAAGTCTGACTTGGGACCAGAAGGGCCTCTCTACTGGGTCCAGCTCAAAGGGTTTTCGGTCGGAGCACAAAGGTCATCGTTAAATGGTAGAGCGAGCATCACATTGAGCACTCTCTCTCCCCGTGAAGATGATCTTAACTTCTGTGCGATGCTTTTGGTAAAGTCAGTCTGGAGCAGTAACACAAACACACACACTGCTTACTCTGGTAACGTGCTGTTTCATGAAATCAGCCACAGAGAAACAGGAAGCTGGATGCACTCATGAGGCTTTTGGGATGTTTAACAGCTCAAACCATGTTAGTCTCAGTTAGTTAGTTAGTCACATTTTAGCCACGATGTACGTGATATAAGTGTCTCTCCAAGCCACATTTGACAACCAAAAATCCTTCACGATAGGTGACGCACCTGCACGTGAATGCCACGTGGATGCATTTAGAAATATAAGCGAGATTACTACACTTGAGCCCTTTGGGATTGACGCACACTATGTAGTGCATTTAATGTTCAGTAAGGAGCCTTCTGGGATTCCTCCTACAGAGGGCATGAAATAACGAGCCACTCTACTGTAATGTAGTGCACTCTCGGGACTCAGATCCCCATTTCCTCTGCGCACTACAGACGGTACAACATAAATTATACTTCATGTAGTGCACTATAAGTCCAGTAGAGTTCCTGTAATCTATAGGTATAAAATAACTTGCTAGTGCACCCTATGTAGTAGGAAGCCATTTAGGATATGACTACATACAGATGTGTAGTACAGAGGGTATGAAATAATAGGCTGGTGTACCTTATATAGTGCATGTAATGGGCACAGGGACCCTAAGTAGTGCACTATATACCCAACAGTATACAGTATGTGGGATTCAGCTCTGTTTGATAGATATGCACTACAGGGAAACTTTTGAGGTTTAGCTCCCTACTTCCTCTTGCTGTGCATACACACACGCATGTGCACTACGTAGGGGCTGGAAGTAAAGGGCTTCTCTAATGTAGCGCACTATATGTCCAATCGGGACAGAGGATTTCGCTCATACAGGGAGTATGAAGTACATCACACTTTACACAGCTCACTACATGGAGTCCAGGGGAGTTTTCACCAGGGCTCGGCGATATGATGATATAATACTGATACTCTGATCAATTTGATACACTTATCAGTACTGTGAAATCTTTTCAGACATTTATAAATATTTCTCATATATTTGTACAGATTTCCCCCCTTTCAGTGTTAGAATTCATTAAATAAGTCTCATCAGTCTCAGGTCATCAGCCCTTGATTTTCAGGCTCAGAGCAGAACTCATACACTGTAAATTATAGGCTACATTGTGATACATATCAGTGTTTTCAATATCATGGTATATATTTTTGTCATATCGCCCAGCTTCAGCTCTTATAACGTGTGTGTGGACTACAGGGGTGTTAAATAATGAGCACAGACCCAGCACGTAACTCTGAACGTGCGCGCTGCAGAGTGTGTGTGTGACCTGTACCCTGTGCACTGCACTATCAGGAGGCTGCATGTGTAATGGGGATGTCAGTGCAGCTCACTCACTCGCGCTCCAGCAGGGTCCTGCACACGACCTCTTTGACCCCGGGGTTGTTGGCTTTGTCGCTGGAGCAGCGCTGCAGATCCCACGTGGCCACGCGCAACACCGGCTTTCCGTGGCGCGCGCACGGCGGAGGCTGCACGTCGGGCCGCTCGGACGCCATGTGCGCGGGTCCTCCGGGGGGCAGGCGCAGCTCACTGCAGGCGGCCGGGGAGTTGGGATGGGAGGACGGCGTCCACGAGTGCGCCACGGACGCGCGGTGCTCCTGCTCGCGCTCCTTGTGCGGGTCGTTGTTGTTGTTCCTGCGGCTCGACACGCATATTTCCGGCTTGATGAGCTGCAGCTTGGCGGCGCCGATGCCGCTCACCAGGGCCACGTCCTCCACTTTCCTGAAGCCGCCGATGCGCGCGCGGTGCTCCACGATGGCGCGCGCGATGGCCCTGGTGACCCCCGGCAGGGTCATGAGCTCCTCCTCGCTGGCCGCGTTCACGTTCAGGCGCTCGGGGTTGTGCGCGGAGACGTGCGCGAAGCTGCAGGTCGCGCTGAACTTGCGCCCGCGCTGCCGCACGTCCGCGGGGTCCTGCGGGAGCGAGCGGTGGCACCCCAGGTTTCCCCCCATGACGCGTGACCGACACCGCGAGCCCTGACCCACTACAGCCTCGCTACAGCTCGCATGAGACGCGCTGGAGTGATGAAGAGGATGCGTGAAAGCGCGCGCTCGCTTTCTATCCTGCACTTTATATCTCCACTGCAGTGTGTGTATGTGTGTGTGTATATGTGTTCTTGGGTGGACTCAAGCTTACACACTCAAACCAAACAAGCTTAGGCACTCTCTAGCCGGGACGAGGGGGCGTGGCTCGCGTGCCGCTAATGGGGCGTGGTTCATGATGACGTAGAAACGCACTGTGGAAAGCCAAACGGGGCAAAACGTGTTGTCTCAAATCTCACGTGCCACATTTTCCCACTATGCACTGCACTATTTAGAGAATATCATTTATGACTCTTAGTATTCAAGACAGAGAGTGCTTCCCAAATCTCACTAACTGTCTCCTCGATTCCCTGATTCCTCGATCCTACTGCCCATGACTCCGAAACCGGTCGACATCTGGCATCTTCACAGCTGCACCACAGGGCCACTTGCACAAACACTTCTGCGTAATAAACAAAACACCTCGTCTGCTTCCGGCTCGTCCACTATAAGGGCAGGGGCGCTATTTAACACCCGGCGTCTGCAGGAGCTCTCCGGAAATAAGCATCAACCACATTCATCATATATGTACGAAGACAGCAGTCGTGGGGGCAGTCATGGGGGCAGTCGTGGGGGCAGTCATGGCCTAACGGTCTGAGAGTCGGACTTGTAACCCGAAGGTGAACCCGAAGGTGGTGGGTTCGAGTCTCGGGTCCGGCAGGGATTGTNGAGACCCTTGAGCAAGGCACCGATCCCCCAACTGCTCCCCGGGCGCCGCAACTAAAATGGCTGCCCACTGCTCCGGGGGTGTGTTCACGAATGTGTGTGTGCACTTGGATGGGTTAAATGCAGAGCACAAATTCTGAGTATGGGTCACCACACTTCACTTCACTTCTTAAGACTTGCAAAGCTCCTCTCAGTAAGCTGGAGAAAGGCATCAGACTGTATGCTTCATTATACATAAACTAGTATGAAGATAAGTAAAAACAGCCAAGATAATGTTAGCCAAACACTATGACTTTATCGTACAAAAAGAAATGATACAATAATAAGAACCATAACTACAAAATTAAGCATGAAATAAACAGCGAGTAGAAACAAAATCCTCGCATGAAGGTCAGTGAATACGCCTTACTTTAAAACGCAGAAGTGCAGTAATGTTTTATTTATGAATAAATGAGCGTGTTAATTAATCAGATTGCTTATGCGCTTCCCTGAGTGACGTGGAATATGCTCGTTCTTGATTTCTCCTGTGCTCGTTTCACTTTTCTTTCTTGCATCCTTTCTCCGTTTCCTCAGTGGGAGGAGCCTAGAAGTGAGGACGGGATAAAAGGAAAGGAAACGAGGAGGAGAAATTACAGATTGCAACCCGCAGTAGACTTTTTAGGGAATAAGGAGCCACTTCAGACACTTCTGATGCCATTTTTTTTCTCAAAAGTGGCTGCTGTGCCAGAGCCGACGCACAGGATTATGGGATACATATGGGATGTATAGGACAATGAAGTATACTTTTAAGAAGAAAATGCCAGATGGAGGATCTTAGCCAGCAGCTTTATACATTCGATCTGGACAGGACATGACAAGTAGGCAGCGTTTGTTACATTTTGTGTGATCAGTCGCTGGCTAAAACAGGCAAGACACCAGAAACCACAGGGTTTCCTGCTCAGAGCGTGGCATCAGTGGCATGAATTATACAGCAGGGGAACAGCCTTGACAACAAATCAGCCTTGAGAATAACTTTTGAATCCAAACGTGTGTATCCATTGTGCACTGGAAAGCCTTGAGGGTTGACGAGGACCACGAGACGAAGATGGACGGACAGTGATGTGAGAGCGATGAGCTGGCTGAGCTGGCTGAGCCACTCCGCGAAGGCTAAGACTCTACAGAGACGTGTGCCAGTTGGCCATCGCTCACTGACTCAATCCCAGCTACTGGTGGTCATGACTACAGAGTTCTGGTTTACAAAGAAGGGAAGGTGCAGCTCACAGCGTGTGTGTGTGTGTGTGTGTGTGTGTGTGTGTGTGTGTGTGTGTGTGTAATAATAGTAGCACTGATGATATCCTTTCAACATCAATTTACACAATACACACTATTCAGGAAGAGTCATTTTCCAATGACTCACTGTGACATTTTAAAATAACTCTCTCTCTCTCACACACACACACACACACACACACACACACACACACACACACACACACACACAGATCACGGAAGAGCAGAGGAGTACAACAAAAGTAACCAGGTGATGTAATGGGGTGTCTCTGCTTACAGAAACACACCAAGACTGAGAGAATTTGTGCTCTAGTTTCTTTGTACCCCTTGCTGGTAAGTTATAATTGCATGGATCTCTTTTTGGCAGGAACTGTATTGTTGCCAAAAGCCCCACTGAGGGGAGAGAAGGACATTAAACGTATCCTCCAGTGTTTTCCATCCAAATCTCTATCTATTGCATCTGTAGTGTGTGTTAATTATTTTGTACTGAGAAAAGAACAAAAAAAAAAAACCTCGTTGCTCAAATCGGACATAGAAACCCAAATACAGCTGTTGTTTGTTTTTGCAAATTTTTAAAGAATTCTTCAGTAAACAGCGTTAGTAAATTAACCACTACAATCTACTTAATGTAATTAATTTCAATTTTCAATTTATATATAAAGCACATTTAAAACAACTTGCATTGACCAAAGTGCTGTACATAAATCACAAACCTAATTTCAGCATTTAAAACATGCATTAACGCTGCATTAGTGTTGCACAGGCTTGTAAACTCCATATAACCTTAAAACAACCTAATCACCTATCATTAAAAGCCCAGGAGAAAAGATGAGTTTTTAATTAGAGGGCATAAAGTCCTTAGAGAGATGAATTTTGGTTGTACTTCCCCATTGTACTTGTATCTTTCTTTTCTCTTTTATTGTCTTCTCCGTACTCTGAAATATTTTACAGTGCTGGTTAGCTGCTCTCTGATTGGACAGATGTAAAAGATCCCGGTCACAAAACTTCGTATTGCTGTTTTAGAGTGTATCGCTCACGCGTTCTCAGAAATTAGGACTCAAGGAGTTTAGGATACTAATTACAGACTTTTCTTCTTTGCTCCAAACTCCAAAAAAAAAATCACAACTGCAAAGAAAAGAAAACCAGAAAGAAGAATGTTACCACTAAGTGTTAGGAATTTTTTCTTTTTTAAAACCATTCCACTTGCGCATCATTCTCCTGTAAAATGTCTTGATACAATTTTGGATGCAGTGTTCCCTCAATGATTGCGAGTGATGCACCCACCACCGTGCTTCGCAGTGGAATGAGGTTTTGGTGCTGGTGTTCAGCGCTCCCTTTTCCTGTTTTGATCACATCTGTTCACAGAAACTTGCAGCAGAAGCACTGAGCATTATCCAGACGGTCTTTTACAAACTCGTGGCTGATTAATGTAGAAATCCTCATATTTTCAAAGGGTTTACAGACTTTTTTTCCTGCAGCTGTAAGGTGCAGCTAATTATCTATTTTCTGCACATAAATAAAGCCTTGACAGTTAACAGTTTTCTTATTTCTCACATTCTGGTAAAACTTTCACAACTTAAGAGTTGAACAAAGTCTGAAAACACCATAAACCATAATCTTATTTATCAACATGAATACGTATGAAGCACACGCAGGGCAATATTCAGAGCTGGTGTCTTAAGCAGGTCATTTAATTTTAAAAGATAAATCAATAGTCAGTCCAACAGTGGCTTACGACTGACCTCGCAATCTCTCGGTCACTAAAGCAAACCTTAACCACTGAGCTGCCAACACTCACTAGAAATCTATCGCAGAATAGATCTGAAAGAGCAAGCGCTCGTCAGTTCATTCCAGGGGTAAGACAACATGCCCCGTGTGCTGTTGACCCAGAATATCTAGAAATTGTATGCTCCTGCCAAATACGGGGACAACATTCAGCTCCGATTGGCCACGATGATATCCTGGGAAATCAGCAGGCCAATCAGAGAGCAGAACAAAAAGTCATATCACCTGTCGAGTCTGAAAGTGCAGTCAGAGAAAAGAAAACAAATAATGGATGTTAACTTTTATACTACTTGTTTTCCTGGTAAATTACACTATAAGGCCAAAAGTATGTGAACACCTGACCTTCACACCCACATGTGGTTCTTCTCCAACTGTAGCCACAAAGTTGGAAGCACACAACTGTACAGAGCGTCTCTGTGTGCTGTAGCTTTACAGTTTCCCTTCACTGGAACTAAGAGACCCAAACCTGTTCCAGTGCACAAAGCGAGCTCCATGAAGACATGGTGTGTGAAGGTTGGAGTGGAAGAACTCGAGTGTCCTGCACAGAGNAAGTAAATATGGGTGTGATGGTCAGGTGTCCACATGGTTTTGACCGCATAGTGTAATTTTCTGTAAATATTTGAAAAAACACTCATCTGGCACAAATGTCTTCATGTATTGTGATTATACAGTATATTTATACAGTGGAACATTTCTCAACAGGATTCTCAGTACAGTGAAACATGGCGATGTGAGACGTGCCTCACTTACAAGCTGATTCAGATCAAACCATCAGGCAATTGAGTAAATGTAATTGTTCTTAGTAGAAAGTAGAGACACACACACAGAGAGAGAGAGAGAGAGAGAGAGAGAGAGACTATGAGTGCTAGAGAGAGAGAGAGAGAGAGAGAGAGAGAGAGACTATGAGTGCTAGAGAGAGAGAGAGACAGAGAGAGAGAGACTATGAGTGCTAGAGAGAGAGAGAGAGAGAGAGAGACAGAGAGAGAGAGAGAGAGAGAGACTATGAGTGCTAGAGAGACAGAGAGAGAGAGACAGAGAGAGACTATGAGTGCTAGAGAGAGAGAGAGAGAGCGCTGCATCATTTTGACCATGTTTTTTTGTCTGATGGGTTTGGTGTGTCTGCACAGGTGTGAACATGTCAGTCGAACTCTGGTAAAATGAGCTAACACCCAAATCAAGACCTGCCCTTGGCACTGTTGTGGTTTGGTTTAAGTGCTGAGCATTATGAGGCTATCTCTTCACACTGTGGCTAATCGTAGGCTAATTGTAGGCTATTTGCGAGCTGTATTTTATGATTATTATAACCGGGGGGATCCTTTACGTCTGTAAAGTCGGCTAATTATCTGAATCAGTAGCTTAGTCACAGATGAAAATCGTGCTGAGTGCTTACAGTGAATCCTCTCTGTCATAGGAAGGCCAAAGCAATATAATAAACATAAAGGAGTATAAAAAACCATCCTCCCGTAGCTGCTGATCACTTGGGCCGTGATGAGGAGGAATTTTAGAGTGCTCCTTTCCCACATTTTCAGCTCATTAGTAGAGATTTGGGAAACTGTGTTTTTCTTCTGAAAACCCTGAATTTGGGTCACTGTCTTGCTGCATAGTCCAACTTCTATTACAATTTAGATGACCCTGATATTCTCCTGTAAAATTTTGTTCCCTCAGTGTGAAACAAGTGATGCACCCACCACCATGCTTTACGGCTGGAAGCAGGCTTTGCTGTTGGTGTCCAGAACCTTTCCCTACTAATACACTGTTGTCCATTTCTATTTTTGACCTCACCTGTCCACGGGACCTTGCACGAGAAGCACTGCTGAACATTCAGATAGTCTATTACAAACCTCTGAGTAATGACATCAGGGTTTTCAAAGGGTTTACAAACTAAACTGCAGGGTGCAGATAATTATCCATTTGGTATACCTAAATACATTCCTCATTGGTCTCTTTAAAATCTGATAAACCTACGACAGAGTCACAGCTGAAAACCACCATACAGCCTCGACTGCACGAGGTCAGACAGTAGACAGACGGACAGCATGCCCAACATGCCCTGTGTGCTGTTGACCCAGAATATCTAGAATGCTCTGATCTGTAACTCCTGCCAGATACTGTGACAGCAGTCAGCTCTGATTGGTCACCACAGTGTCTAACTAAATATCCTGGGAGGGCAGCAGGCCAATCAGAGAGCAGAACGAAAAGTCATGTCACCTGCTGACTTTGAACATGTATATGTGTGTGTGTGTGTTGGTGGCTCTCCAAAGATTTCCAACCTGATGGAACCACAATGAGTTTAAAGAAACATTTTGAGGAAAATAATGTTCAGGTTAATCAGCCAGGACGTGTTCGGTGTCTGAAGTTCTGCACGTGAGGCTAATGTAGTTCATACATAACTGCACGTTTGCTCTTTATGTACACATTTCTGTAGTCCCTTGTAGTTCTGTGTTTGTCTTATGTAGCACCTTGGTCCTGGAGAAATGTTGTTTCTTTCACTAAGTACTGATTGGCTGTATATGGCTGAAATGACAGCTTGACTTGACATAAATATAGTCTCCAGTTTAACCCTGTGGAAGCTGCATGTCAAAATAAAAGCACATAGTCCCCATACTACACTCAGGTTTTCGTAGACGTTTTTCTCATGACTTAATTCTTATAAAAAGTTTACTATTCAATACGACACTGCGATCAATGAAACATCCAGCAGAACGATGGCGTTTGAGGTGGAGTGTAAATGCCGCCCCCTGTAGGTGAGCAGTGATACTGTATGTTGGATAAGGAGCAGACTTGACCTTCAGGTTGCACATAAAACAGACACTGGATATTCAAAAAAAAAAGAAAAAGGAAAAAAAGAAAATGATCTTTTCATCAAATCAAATTTTAGCTTGAAATGATATATAAACATTTTCACAAATGATAAAATTTACATAAATTATTATATAAATAATTACTGTATTAATACACAAATATATTTATACATTTATATAAATTATTTTAATATTAAAAAAATATTAAATTAAAATTATGAAACATCCTTTTTGCAACTTTTAACCCGTTTGGTTCTCATGTATATTTCTCCTCGTGTGAATGTACGGTCTGTGCTTTTATTTATTTATTTTTTTAATACTTTAATAATTTCTGAGCTCTTTACTACCTACAGTACTCTGGTCGATTTGTGTTGTTTTAAAAGTGCTTTATAAGTAAAATTTGATAAGAATATTGCTGTAATAATATTGTAGAAAGGGAAGAAAAACATGATAAAAAGGCACGAGTACACGGCGCACGGTTAAGTTCATCATCACAGTTTTATTATGTGATTTTGTACAATAAAAATGGAAAAAAAAAAGAGAACAAATTTTAAAAAAATATATAGGTGCAGTACATAAAGGAAGGCTAATAATAATTGTGGGTGAGAGAATGGCCAGCTGTGGGCGGGAGCTCACACTCACTGTGCCAATCAGCCAATGAGCAGCGAGCACTAATCTGGATCATACCAAAGAGATATTTGAGAGGATGTTAACGTGGCTTGCAGGGTTGTAGCTGTTCTACAGAAGCCTTCAGAGGAACCGTGCTGTGTGACTGAGGCCCTGCAGTAACAGCTCACTGCCAGCTAACTCACTGGAGGAAAGGAGAAGCTGTGGGGAATAAGATCGTCATACGGCTGCAGCGTGCTCATTAACGTTACGTACGCTTCCAAAAGTCACGTGTAACTGTATTCGGATGTGTGAGCAGTTCTGCTTAAAACCGCTTAAACCTACACAGGCACATTTACACCATGCGTTAGCGTGTTTCAGTGACTCGCTTATCAGCAGACAGCATTCAACCACTTTACAAACAAACAAACAAACAAACAATGGGTCAACAGGGATGAGGTCAGATCTGAGGCAGGTGTGAGCACAGGAAAAAGTTCTACTCGACAAGATCCATCATCATCACCATCATCATCATCTTTATTATTATGCTAACAAAGCCAGTTTCTAAAAGTTGAAGCAGTGCGAGCAGGTGATGCACCCACCACCATGCTTCACGGCTGGAACGATGTGCTGGTGTGCAGTTCCTATTTCACCTCCATTACCACTGCTGATCTCATCCACCCACAGAACCTCTCTGATCATACACCCCGACCCTGAACCGACCCTACGGGATACGCGCTGTACGTTAACGCAGGCTGTAAGTGTGTCCATGAGGATTCAGACGCAAGCTCCGGGTCCAGATTACGACATTAAAGCAGCATCTCGGTAAAGCACTGCAGCAGGGTGAATATATAAGAACACGTAATAAACAGAACCAAAACAAAAGTAAATGAAATGTTACACAAACAACAACAACAGCAACAACAAAAAAAGTTATACAATGCGGTCCGAGGCTAGATAACTTAAATTACACAAAATGGAAGAGCTTAACATTAGAGAGAAAGAAGGGGGAAAAAATTAAAGCCACATTTTTTTAAATTGTTTTTTATTTTTAAAAAAAAAAAAAGAACAAAATGAATAAATGGCCTGAGGTGTACTGCAGCCTTTCGGTCATTCTGAATTCAGGTCTGTCGGCGTGAGGAAAGAGGGGATGGAGGAAGAGGACGTGGAGAAGGGCTGGGCAATACGACGACATAACGGCGATAACGTCACGTGACCCCTCACGATACGCTTTTCTGAGAGTGCCGTGGGTATCACTGTTTATAACACTGACTCTTCTATTGAGACACTTGCTTTATTTTTCGTTCTCTTCCTTATCGTTTTTCTAACCATTGCTGTGAGTGTAGGTTTATTTTTAAGAACTTTTTCTGCACTTTGTTCGTGAACCTGCTGTGTATATCGCATGTATAAAAAAAGCCTTCATGTCTTGGGATCTATAGACGTCATGTTGCTCAGCCCTGAAACGGAGATTTGTTCACTAATTATCATGGCGGCTGTGTGTATCCGCTGCTGGACGGTGACCGTGTGAGATCTCACACACACACACACACACACACACACACACACACACACACACTTTTTGCGGCAATTCTGATGCTGATGGAGGTTGAGAGGATGAAAATAAGGTAAAGGCGAGTAAAACTGAGGACTAGTGCAGGACTTGAAGAGGATGCCCTCCTCCTCTCTCGCTTCTGTAAACTTGAAGCTGTCCTTTCACCACACACACACACACACACACACACACACACACACACACACACACACACACACACACACACTCGGAGGGTGGGGATATTTCGTTATGCTTGACCGACAGACAGTCCAGGCTGGCATTGTTGGCAATTGGTACATCACGGTGGTTGAAACACTTTAAAAGATCTTCTTCTTCTTGTTTTTCTCCAAAGTCCTGAGAAGAACAAAAATCAACACGGAACAATGTGATGAGTCCACGGCATGATTAGTGAACTCAACCCAGTACCCCATCTTGCAGCAAAACGGCGGTTTGATCTCATCATGTCACGTTCGACCTCACGTTATATGACACGTTACGAAGTAAAATGAAGCTTGGAAGAAAACAGCAAATTAAAGTCAAGTGTTGGGAATAAAACGCTTGGTGGCATGCTGTTAGAGGAAAATAATCAACAACGGAGTGGTGTGATGGAGCAAAGTTACAGGTACAACCCAGACGTTGATTATTTGCCAATAACAGCACATCCCAAAGTGATTTTTTCCCCTTTTGATACCACTTAATGACACCATATTTTTTTTATCTGTTTATAATTACACTGAATGCTGTGGAACGTCTGTGTAACAAGCTCGTTCCTGTTATCACTTATGTTATAGCAGCTGTAAACAGATTTCCTCAGTTTGCTCGAACCTCTCTGTCATGAAGTGTTAAAAAAAATACAAAGCGCTGACACTGGAGACTCCTTCCATAAATGTTAAACAAACATCTGTGCAGTTTTTCTTAGTTGTTTGTTATTCGTCTTAGTTTACGTGGATCGTCTGCCGTTTTCGTTACTATAGAAACGATATCGTGTTAGAACCTTGCAGTCAGGACTACCATCCAAGCTGTGCTGTTAGAGAAGATGAATCAACTCTTTCTGACCAATCAGAATCGAGAATAGTAATGTATTTTTTTTATATCAAAAACGATAAAAACATGGGAATTGTAATGGGACTAGTGTTTGAATGATTTCACACCAAATCACAACACGGCACTGAGCTAATCATCTGTTAATAATCTAGCAGGTGTGTGTTGATTTCTTGAATAACGTTTGAGCAGCATCCTCTGAGCAGTCACTATATAAACTACAGAAATATAAACTATACACACTACACTATATAAATGACAGTAAGGAAGAACACCAGGGATTGGGACTTCAGTTTTAATTTGTTTAAAGGTGTTAGAAGCGCTAGAGAATGCTGATGCTCGTCCACACCACATCGCTCTAGATCTGGCACTGAAAAGTCTTCTTTCTCGCTCCTGACGCTGACGGCATCGACGCACTGGCAGAAACAACAACAGCCAGGTTCTGTCCCTTTCACTCTCAAAGTTTAACATCAGCAGAAATGCATTTAGTGCGTTTTCATTTGTATTAGCACTCGAACCTGAGCGCTCTACGCTCCTAAATATCTGCCTTCTGCGTCTGCTTTAAACTCAGAGTTTTACGCCAACAGACACAGAGTTAGTGCTGAAGAGAAGAGCTTTACTACCTTAGTGTCATAAGGCCACGTTACCTTCACACCAGATCGCTTACTTTTTTTTTATTAAAAAAACTCTTCTATATTTCTACAGTGGAAATTCTTCTCCACTTTTCAAAACTTTCCAGTCTCTAGTTGCCATACTCTAACAGGTCTCTTACAAGCTTATTGCTATGGAAACAGTGAAATAATGGCACTCCCCCCCATGCACATAAAATGGACGTTTAGTGAATTTGGGTTAATTATAAAACAGTTCTTCACATGTCCTCATAAACACAGAAAAACACAGAAAAATAAATAACTCATAAGATCAGGTGAAAGGTTTAAGATGCTATAATTATGATGGTCAGGGCTTCCATGGTCCTCAGAAGGATAATACAAATTCTAGTGTGTGTGTGTGTGTGTGTGTGTGTGTGTGTACCTAGAGGCGTCGAGCTTCTGCTGCTCCACCAGGCGTTGCTGAGCCTCCCAGCTGGCCTTCTCCTCCTCAAACTGCCTCTTCTTCTCCTCCAGCTCTTTATGCTGAGCCTCCAGGTTCTTCTTCATCTGCTCATGACGCCGCTGCAGCTGAGGGAGCAAACACACACACACACACACACACACACACACACACGCACACACGCACACACACGCACACACACACCAGCATTATGAACAGCAACGTTACAAACCCGCAACAAAATAAATTCAACTGGACGAGGCTGAAGTTCAGAAAAGCAGGCAAAAGGAAAGGAGGGAAGGAAAAAGGACAGGAAAGGAAAGAAGAACATGAAGAAAGCTAAAAAAAATGAAAGCAATGGAAAGGACAAAAGGAAAGGAAAGGAAAGGAAAGGAAAGAGAAGGGGAGGGAAGGAAATAAGCTGAACAGAGGCAGAAAAGGAAATGAAGAAAGTGATGGAAAGGAAAAAAGCAAAGGAAGAAAATGAATGGAAAGAAAAGGGTGAAAATGAAGGAAGCATAAGAAATGACGGAAAGAATTTAAAAAAGAAAATGAAGTAAAGAAGGGAAAGGGAAGGAAAGGCAGACAATGGAGAGAGGTAAGAGTAAGAGAGGAAAGAAGTAAAGAGCTGGTGCGAAGCCTTGTGTGTACGCTGTGCCACTGGTTAGTGTGGTAGTTAAGTTTAATTAACTACGAGCTAGTTTAGCTAGTTATCTGCAGAAACCCAGGCGTAGCGTCTCCTCACTCCTCAGTGGCACAGCGCTCAGAGTGAAGGGAGGCTCAGGGCTGCTGTGGACAGATAAAGATCTTACCTCCGTCTCAGAGTCTTTCAGCTTCTGCAGCTTCTCCTTCACCTTCATCTCAAACACCTGCTCCATCTCCATCTCCATCTTCTTCATCTTAGCCACGTGCTCTCTCCTCTCCTCCTCCATCTGCGCCAGTGGGCTCCTGCTCTCTCACAAACACACACACACACACAAGTCCAAAACACACAGGCAGATGCACAGATACACACAATTAGCAGATTGCATCATTAGAGGAATGAACAGGGAGCTTTAAAGCCCCAGAGGAAGCACCTGAGAGGAGGCAGACAGAGGCAGAGGCAGAGGAAAGAGTCAGACCCGTCATTTTACAACCCCGAGCTGAACGCCACAGCTTCCTTCCAGCCCCAGTGTTAATTACGCAAGCTGCAGCAGGGTTAGCGGCATGGCGTTCCACAACGGCGTGAGCGCGTGATGATGGATTTAAACCCCCTGTCTGATTCATCTCCAAAGCAGCTCAAGCAAGCTCAGAATCTCATATTAAGCTTCATTTATCAGGAGGAAAAAAATAAAATAAAAGCAGAAATGTTTGCTCCAGAGATACACAATGTGTTTAATACAACACAGAAAACCGTCTTATTCCCCAGCAGGTGCTTTGGCTTAAGCCTTTACGAGCTTTATTCTGAATTTTCTAAGCAAAAGAGAAGCCACGATTTTGTCGTTCTAAACAAAAACAGCGGCAGAAATCGGAAAATTGCTGCCAAATGAAAAGCGTCTATTCGCTCTGAAGTCCATTCATTTCCAGCACGTCCTCGAGTGCTTTATTCCTCTTACGCCACAGCCACTTGCCAACAAATACAAATTATAATTTAGTAAAAAAACAAACAAAAAAAAAAATGACATCATACTTTCTATCCGTTTGTAGTTATGGAACGTCAAAACATGTTCGTTCCTGTTATCGCTTAGCTATGAACAGTCGCTCCCTCTTCTCTCTGTGTTAATAAGAGAAAAAAAAAATGGAACTCCCAAGAAATTGCGAAGATTTTCTCATGTTGCAAAACTTAACGTAAAAAGTACGACCTTGTTCACAAAGTGCTGACACTGGAGACTCCTTCCATATTGTTCTTAAAATCTATTTCTGTGGAGCGTCCACCATACGTCCCCTGTGTAAGTTGTTACCATAGAAACACTAATATCGGGTCTGATATGATATGATATGATGTGTGTCATTAACCCCCGAGCCTGAGCCGTCCCCACCCTCCTCCCTCCACCCCCCAACCCTCCCCCCTCCACCCTCTGACAGACTCTCGGACAGCTCGTGCCACCACACTGAGCGGAGCGGAGAGAAAGAGAGAAAGAGAGAAAGAGAGAGAGGAAACAACACCAGTGCAGAAACAGGACAGGCAGAACAGGGAACAGCGCTGTGGGTGAAACTCGTGCGTGCCACTTACATGCCATCACCTGTCTCAAATCTAAAAACAAGAACAGAAACACACACTTTAGCATGCTGCTGCACGTCTGGGCTGTAGATGGAGGACGCCTGGTGAACGTGGAGTTAGTGTTAGTGCGGAGGTTCAGTGGTCTACGGGTAGCGGATGCTTGTGAGGAAGCCACGCGCTACGCTGGTTAAGACGCCGCTGTAGGAGCCTGACCTCACTGATAGACTCAGCAGTGATTAACTAAAGGACTGTAGAGGTTTCAGGACACACAGTACGGCACAGTGCCTCAGCTCCTGTACAACACTCACTCATCTCAACACAGCTGGAGTCACACGAGGAGAAACACACACTGCAACGGCATATCAGTACACTGCCTGACTGCACTAACATCTGTTACACATTATTACACTGATCACACACACACACGCTCGCACACACTCACACACGCGCACATACACACGCACTCACTCACACACGCACACTCACTCACACGCACACACACGCACTCACACACGCACAAACACTCTCTCTCACACACACACGCACTCTCTCTCACACTCACTCACTCTCTCACACTCACACTGACTCTCACTCTCTCACACACTCTCACACACACACTCACTCACTCTCACACACTCACTCTCACACACTCACTCTCACACACTCACTCTCACACACTCACTCACTCTCACACACTCACTCACTCTCACACACTCACTCACTCTCACACACTCTCACACAAACTCACTCACTCACACACACACTCACTCTCACTCACTCACTCTCTCTCACTCACACAAACTCACTCACTCTCTCTCACTCACAAACTCACTCACTCTCTCTCACTCACACACACTCACACGCACACACGCACACACACGCACACACACGCACACACACGCACACACACGCACACACACGCACACACACACACACGCACACACACACACACACACACACACACACACACACACACACACTCACTTGGTGAGCTGGCCTTTGCTCTTGTTGTTGTCCGCTCCGTTGTAGGTGACGGCAGCGAGCTTCCTGCTGCGGTAGTTCTCATAGTGAACGTTATTAGTCACGTCCTTCAGGTCCTGCATGTGGGTTCTGCAGCGCAAGAAACAGGATTTAACAGCCGCTCTTAAAATAAATAAATACATAAATAAATAACCGCTTGTTAACAGTTAGAGGTAAGCTGCGTGGCTGGCGATAACAGAAAGCATGTTTCTCGCTTGCTGTAATAAGCAGTGTAAGAAACCGGCAGATTGGATGCTTGTGAATGAAACAGCTCCATGATGTCACCTGATTGAGGGGTAACGTACCTGATGAGCATGTTCCGTAAGATCGTGAAGTCACAGTGCTCTCCGTTCTCAACTGGAAGACACAAGCATCGAAATGGTTGGTTTGGGGATTGGCACCGTTCACAAAGTCACTGCTTTAATAAAACAATTACACGAATGAATCATTTCTTGTCACTTAAATGAGCTGGTGAACGCACGTCATCGGCAACGAAAGCAGAATGGACTGAGAAATGCGTGTTTGTTCTCCTCGTGTCAAGAACACGTCTTTTGTTGAATCTATTCATCTAATCACAAACAGTAACGTGAAGCACCACTACGAAACATCACCACGTGAAACTGTCTTATTCATAGCTATAAGCTAATCGCTAATACTTAAGGATTAAACTGGAACACATCTGTTGTCGCAGTTCAGTCATGATCTTTGTAAGTAAGGAATATTCTGTCGTTCCTTCACAAATTTTAGCTGAATAACCCTGGTCTAAACGTTGGACTGCCTGTGAGTGGCGACTACTAGCCAATCATAGAGCAGGAGGCGGGATGTGTCAGTTAGAGGGAACAAAAACAAACAAACAAACAAACAAACAAACCATGCAAGACATGACGCAAATGTGGCGTACGATCTGGAGTGAGTTTAACTGACTGACTGTTGGATGTGATCGCACAGTACAGCTTTCCTTTACACCTTACACATCTCCGTTAGAGGCATGTTAACATGAATGAAGGTGTAAATCAGGGCTTGGGAGGCAGTGGCGTGTTTCACTGCAGTACACTCCACATCCAGAAGATGGCAGAAGAAGTCACCAAACCGTGTGTCAGTGTGTGAATGCGTAGGATAGCTGACGGGTGGCCAAAACCACCTCGCCGTTTCCCCACCCACATGCCTCCTGTCCAAACCATCTCAGTCATTCAAGGCCCCTTCCACACACACACACGCACACATGCACACACACATAAACCAGACGTGTGTGTGTGTGTGTATATATATATCACTGCAGAAATGTTTATATAGACCTGAGGGAGTGATGAAAACACGCATGAGGATGCCGACAGTAGTACTGATGAGCGATTCCTCACAGGCGGGTTTGTAAGCGAGGGAGCGCTACGGTTTAAAAAGCGTTTCGTCTCTCACGGAGGATAAAAATCAGCCATGACATGTACTCAGCCCCGGTACTGAGAGCGCTTACTGGAACAGAAGCCTGGCAGCACAGTCCCAACAACAAATGTAAGAAAGAGTGGACAGGTTGAAAAATTAAACACCACCTGACTAAACCCGTAAGTGCTGTCTGATCCCGACCCGACCCGACCCGACCCACAGCACCGGTTTCTGAATCCAGGCCACATCCCAAACTTTAGTATAGACCTGAAATCAAAACTAAGCACGAGTCAAATATGTTTTGAAATATTTGATTATTAATTATGAATAGTAAGTTAGATGTTTTAAAGGTGCAACAGGTAAGATTAGACTTTTTACCTCCCAAAGATGAGGTCTCTAACAGTTAGGTGGATTAGATGTTTGAATGATTCCCGCTCTACACATCTTCCAGGTTATTTGTACAAATAAGGAATAAAAAAAATAATCACAAGAGGGTCATTTTTGTTCTAGGGTCACCGCATTACATCAAACAGGGGGCAGTCGTCCCTTGAGCAAGGCACCGAACCCCCAACTGCTCTGTGTGTGTGTGTGTGTGTGTGTGTGTGTGTGTTCACTACTGTGTGTGTGTGTGTGTGTGTGTGTGGATGGGTTAAATGCAGAGCACAAATTCCGAGTATGGGTCACTGTACTTGGCCACAAGTCTTCACTTCACTTTCACTTTCAAAACACACTGACTGTGGACAAGTCTAAAAACTGTTCCCTGGATTCAGCTTTGCACAAACATTTTGCAATTTAAAACAAAAAGACGTAGGAGCGTCCTCGTCAACGCCTCACACAGATAACACGTCACGTGCACTATTTTACCCCAGTGTCATGGTAAATGTCTTGGTGCTGCGAAATGAAGATTTTTTTCCCCTGCATGCATGTGCAATCCGAGACGCTTCGCTCGAGTGACGTTCCCAATGTCGTCTGGAATTTGCAGGTTCGAATCCCGATGGAGCCACAGCCCTCTGTGTCGGGGAGCCGAGAGAGACAAACCGGCTGTGCTCGCTGGGTGGGAGGGACGTACTCTCTCTCCCCTGTCAATCACAGTGACACTAGCCGACTGGAGGTCTCTGTGAGCTCATGTATGAGGAAGAGGGCTGATAGCGCTGTACTCCGAGTGTGATGTGCTGCCCTGCAGCGTCAAAGAGACGGTTGGCTGAAATGCTTCTTACAGCATCGTGCAACAGTCGAACTGGTTTGAAGTCTGAAAGGTAAACGGCTAAACGGGATCTGATTGGGTGTCTGAATAAACTTTAATTACAGATGATGATGATCACATCATCATCATCGATCCATTTATTCTGAATTGCCTGCTTTTCAATATCAAATAAAATCCTAAATATATAAAACCAGTCCGGTCTGTCCATTCATACACAAGCACGGTTTTCCTTTCCCATTGTCTTTCTAAGGTTTCCAAACTCCCACTGTGCTACTGTTTATTCTACAAATCTGCGGCGTAATTGAGCGCTCCAAAGACGAGGAAAACATCCACCAGGTGTCAGACGGTGTTGCACCGAGCAGACTCGCTCGCTGGCTCGCTTCGTCTGCGTGGCGTGTTGCCTATAACGTCTTTATGAAGCGTCTGTGAGCAGGTGAGAGTGTTATAACGCTCCTTCGCACAGCTGTGCACGAGCTTCCTGTGTGTGTGAGGCACGCAGATCCTCTCACATCCTGCTGCTGTGGGAGCTGTTAGCTTTCACTACCATCCTCCTACTCTCTTGAACACACTCTCTTCCAACACACACACACACACACACTCACACACACACTCACACACACTCACACACACTCACACACACACACACACACACACACACACACACACACACACGTGCACACGCCATCTTGAAAAACGATGCATTAAATCATTGTCAGTTTATTTTTAAATCAGACTGCGAGAGGGACCAGTGATCAGGAATGCAAGTGAATGTTTTTGTTAGATATGTATTTTATAGATCATGGTGTCACAGGTGTGTGTGTGTGTGTGTGTGTGTGTAATTAAAACCCAGACTCTGGGGTACCTTCAGCCACACCCCACGGGTACTGCCTCCCTCTCACGCGCTTCCCGTTCACCTCGATGATGGTGTTACTGCCGACGACGGCGAGCGGCAGCCGGTCCTGAGGGAAGATCACGTCATTTCCAGCTCCGGCGTGTGAATAAAAGTAAAACTCGAGTGCGAGGTCTATCTGTGTGGTGGGAAAACACGAACCTTGATCTTCTTCACTAGCTTGTTCTCCTCTTCGTCGTCCGTTTCGGGAAACTCGTAGATTTTGATTTTGTGCTCCTGGATTTCTCGCATTATCTGTGCACAGTGTAAGGATGAGTGAGCAGACAGAGATAAGGTGAAACCTGCGCCTTTCTGCACGTTAGTCACGCGTTCTCTGCACGTCTGGGTATACTCCTGTAAACCGTGTGCAGACAGAAGTCTAGCGAGGAGTCTACTGTAAACGCGGCAGTGTGGCACGTCCCACTAATCACCGCGTAAGCTTAATCACGCCAAAGACAGAGGCGTAACAAGACATTTAACAGTCTGTGTGTCAGCTAATAAAGCCTCAGTGACTCAGACATAAAATCATTTTTCCAGCTGGATGAAATTCAGTCTTGGTGGTTTAGTATATTCTGAACAGAATAAATAAATATACAAACAGACAAATAAATAAAATCGTGATGTCTACTAAATTAATTAAATAATTAAATAGTGTAAAACTGAAAAGGGCTGAAGTTTCATTCTGCAAAAATGTTACTGAAAAATTCAGTATAAACGTTTTTCTCCGAATCACTCAAACACTATGCTGCTACATCATTTATCTCCATATCGTACCACAGCGTCCAATCAGAAGTCTAATCTAAGGGTATTGTGTTCATTATTCCACGTGAGCTGAAGAACTCAGATTAGACTATGATTGGACACTATGATACGATACGGAGATAAATTATGTTGCAGCACAATTCTGAGGGATTCGATGGAGAAAAAAAAAACAAAACGTTGATACTGAATTTATGAAAGCTGTTACTCGTCTCACATCTGGCCACATGTGGTGCGCACACAGACCTGCTTCTTGAACTGCTGGCACTCCTCTGGAGTCAGTGTGTCGGCTTTGGCGATGAGCGGGATGATGTTCACCTTTTCATGTAACCGCTTCATGAACTCGATGTCCAGTGGCTTCAGTCTGAAACGGGAAGACAGGGCAAATACTTTCAGCGCGCGAGACGCAGAGAGAGAGAGACGTATCGAGAGCGCCGGCGGGTCACTTCACGGTTTCGGATTCCGGCTGTGGTGCACGACGCAGGGGGCGGGTCTGTAAAGCCTGTAGACAGCGGTGGACGGGTCACTAGCCGAGCCCCTCGGGACACACGGATCATGTGTGTTGGCTCTTTATGCACAAACGACTCGTTCGGCGGCGGCTGATGTTCGTCTCATTCATTAACCACTTCCTGTTTGTGTGGTTTAAACCTACATTTGAATATAATGAGCTCCAGCTGGTTCACGGTGACGCTGTAACTGTAAACTGCGACTCTTCCCTTTTAATCGCAAAACCTCATTTACTACAGACTCTTTGTTCCGTTATCAAGTAATATTTTATAGCCAGTGTTTCTCCGTTCTAGCTCGCAAGATGTCCTTGTGTTCAAGACATTCGCTCTAATTTATAATCGTTCCTACAAGCAAGAAACCTGATGCTTATGAAAAGCCTGTAAATTCATAAAAACCGTTCGTACCCTACTGGTGCTCCTGAACGTGTGTACGTTTACGCTAAAGAAGACGAATGAATGTAAACCTGGACCTTATCAACTTCAAATCATATCATCAGCATGGACTACTGCGCTTTTATATATGGATTATATTTATGAAGAAGTTAAATGACTTATATTTACGATGTTTACAGAGTTTAACAGACGCAGAGGGACTTACAGAAGGGCTTTAGAGTCTCTAACAAAAACACACCCTCATGCCTCATCGCCATTAATTAAACAATATATAAAAAAAAGAAAATAAAGAACGTGAGCCAACACAAACCCATGAGTTAACCACAACTAAACCTACTCATTCAATTATAGCAAAAGAAACGCTGTGTATAAACGGAGGACTGCTGTATAAAGCGGATCGGTCTGCGCAGAGCCTGTGTCAGGAACGCGCTCTGCGTCTTTCTGAAACTTTTGTAAACCCGGCAGGAGTTTAGAGAGCTGCAGATGTAGGCATGTAGATGAAGCCACTCGAAAGTTAGTAAAGCTAATAATAAAAAAATAATAAAAAAGATAAAGTGAAACTGATTTCTGATTACAATTTGGCACTAATGCCACCAGTTCTTCCCTGAGTAGATTTCAGTGGAACTGTAATGGGATTTTCTCCTTTTGGGGAATTAAAAGTGGTAGGATCTGAGATGAGGAACTACGTGTATACACACACACACACACACACACACACACACACACACACACACACACACACACACACACACACGTCCCAGGCCACATACTTTCACTCCTCTGGGGAAGCGCACTGAAGCATCCACTGTCCTGAATTTATGATTGCACCACTCTTTACTGACTAAACCTCTAAAGGATGGAGAAGGAAAAGCATCGCAAAAAGCAGCTCAGTGCAGATCTCGTGTTAAAAGTGGCTGAAAGAGATCATTAATACAGAAAGCAGAAAGCACCGACTCTGTGCTGCAAGGCTCCTGGCATGTGTTCATAGTCGCATGTTTAGAGTGGCAATTCTTCCTCAGGAAGTAGTAAGATTCCTTTCTCTAAGTAACACACACACACACACACACACACACACACACACACACACACACACACACACACACACACACAGCTCTCCTCCTGCTGCCATGTGTTGTCCATGCTGGTGGACAGTGCAGATGAGGACATACGGAACCTGCTCCCTGATCATCTGCGCCTTCGGTAATGGACGATTTAAGGCGCGAGTGAATTCTTCCTTTGTTTCAGCTGGCACAGACGAGGCCTGTGTGAGTGTGTGTGTGTGTGTGTGTGTGTGTGTGTGTGTGTGTGTGTTCAGCTGTGTGTGTCCGGCTGAAATAAGACACACACACTGAGCCAGCACTGAACACATGCCAAAATAGCACTCGGGTCACACATACACAAACAGAGGCCGGAACAATTACACATGTTTTTCCTTTTTCTTTGTGTTCCTGGACACACACACACACACACACACACACACACACACACACACAGGAACGATTACGCTAACGCTTTTCCTGACTCTTCCTGGATCTACAGAGCTCAGTGAAGGTGGAATTGTCTTCCTTCCTTCCTTTAAGATTTTATCTGCACTGACACTCGATGTGTTCAGAACCACGACTGCACACATCACAGATCATAAAAAGGATATAATAATAATAATAATAATAATAATAATAAGTAAACACAGTCTGAGGGGTCTAAACACCCTTCACAACAATATCACCCCAGTGCCCAGTCCTTGCTCCAAGCTCCGCCTACTATCTGGCATGTGGCGGCCATGTTGTTTACAAATCTCGCCATTTTTGATAATTACTGAGATTCAGACTGTGATGAGTAATTTGACACCTGTACTGTGAAGGACTAGCTCACTTTGCATATTATGCAAATTATCATAAATCTGAGTGGGCGGGGCAAAAAGGTCAGGGCGGGAAAAAAAATCCTCTGTACATTCAAATTTCCTCAGGTCCTTGTGATCTCTATTAAAGATACTGTTTGAGTGCTGTAACGTCTAAAAAACGCACTTCAGTGTCAGTATCGTGATCGACACATCGGAAACCATCGACTCGTTCTGAAAATGTTGGTATAAATGCATCATAAATAATAAGAACTGGACACTTAACACTGGGGCTCGCTCTGTCCTCTCAACTCTGCTCATCAAAATGATTTTCGGTCCAAATGAAAGGTTACGTATAGCTGCAAGCAGAGCAGCATTGATCGAAGATGATCGATAATAAATGTGTGTGCGTGTGTGTGTGTGTGTGTGTGTGTGTGTACGATGCAGTACTCACCCGTGTCCAGAGGGGGCGATGAAGTACAAGCAGCAGTGCACTCTATTGTCAGGCATCTGCCGTCTGTTGACGCGCGACTCTGCGTTGAGGTAATCCTCAAACTTACTGTCGATGTGATCGATCACCGGCTGCCAGCTGCAGCAACAACAACAAAAAGAAAGAAAAATGAACTTCTATGAGCTGTTAGTTAGAAACGGGAAATCCACAGCGAGCTGGCGTAGCCGGCTCTGATAAACCAGCGTTACAGCGTGCCGAGTGCTCACCAGTTGCTGTTGTCTACGGCATCTCCGAACCCCGGCGTGTCCACGATGGTGAGCAGCAGCTGCACTCCTCCCTCTTTTACCAGCACCTTGGACTGTTCCACCTGAACACAGACAGCAGCGCGCTCAGGTCCCAGAGAGCAGTTTGACGTGATTTTTAAATAAGGGTTACACCGCAGCATGGGTCGAGTGCTCCAATCTGAGGACGCTGTTTTGTATCACGGCGCGGCTCGGAAAGTAGTTCCGGCTGTAACCTGGGTTAGGGGTTAAGGGTCAAGGGTTAGAGTTAGAGTTAACCCTAACCCTAGGTTAGTGGCACTAATGCGCTCGTTCTAATACGCTGTTGTTTTAATGGTATTTTTATGGTTATTTAGTTTTCAGAGGGACTTGTATGGTGGGCACTCAAAAAGATTTGAGACTAATAAATAAAGAGATTTCAAAAAACATGCTGGTTAAGTAAAACCTATAATCGCTGATGATGATCTTTCTTTTCAAAGAGACATTTATTTAATATTTATGGAAGGGGTCTAAGTGCTTTAAAACGGTCACTGTTTCCCAGATCAGGACAGATAACAGCTTTCCAGTTTCTCACTAATATGACAGGCTGTGTTTTTTGATATATATATATATATATATATATATATATGACAGAGAGAGAGAGAGAGAGAGAGAGAGAGAGGCTGGTGAGGGAGAGAGAGGGAGAGAGAGAGAGAGAGAGAGAGAGAGAGAGAGAGAGAGGCTGGTGAGGGAATGACTGTTTATCGCTGCTATAATGTAAATGAGAACAGGAACTCACTTGTCTCTCTGACGTTCCACACCATACATTAAATGTAACTCTAAACTGTTAAACTGTGCGATGTGACGACGTGTGTGGACGCACGTGTGTGTGTGCATTTGCACAAAGTTCATGTTTTGGGCTTTATATATGAAAAGCATACAGTATAAAAAGAAAGTGAAGGGTAGAACATGGAAGCCATCTTGCTCCTATTCCTGTCTTCCACCTCACACGGAGAGAACGCAGTGGGCATGAGAGCCCAAACTTGTGAGGAGAGAACAGACGCGAGTCTTGTCTGAGTCCCGGGATGAGCGTCAGGGCCTGCAGGGCTGGCCGCTTGCTCTGCGTGTGATTACGGTGTGTCTCTGGGGAGGTCATGCACATTTACTCAGATGCTCATCGAAACCTTCAGGCACGCCGGATTAGAGCGCTGCTGCTGCGTATGACCCAAATACAGCCACGGTGTGTGTGCTACACGCCGCTCTGATCCGACGCCGCCATCATTCACAACTAACCAACTGCAGCAACGAAGTAAAAACTACAGCTCCATCACTGAGCTCCTGAATCAGTTCTCTGTCCTGCTGAGATTCTGTGCAACACAACCCTTAAAACGACGCAGGCTTAAAATGAAGCTTAACCCCGTCATACTGGGTTTAAAATCAGCAGCTGCACCCAAAACGCTTCCAGCCCACGTTTGAGTGAAACCTCAACTAAAAGAAGAAAAACACCGACCAGCACCAGAGCAGCCTGAGGACAGAACCCAAAACCGGAAATAAAATACGGGCAGTAATGACCGCTGTAGCAAAACACCCCGATTCTACGCTGCGGTTAAAGCGGCCATATGTAATGTTTAAAAAATGCTTCCAGACCTGCTGGAATAATCCCATCGTTTCAGAGATGACTAAAAAAACTATGATGTGCAGTATTTTCTGAAACGGACCTATCCTGTGTCTTCGTGCGTAAATTTTTTTTCCGGCCCAGAAATGAGCTCAGGTTTGATCCTGAATGAAGCTGCTTGGTTCTGCGCAGTTTCCACAAAAAGGCAAAAACAGCTAAATGGTCAGTTGTCAGTCTTTTCATTACAGCTGCACTTCACCTCAGGCAGCAGATGAAAAAAAGAAATGACAAACTGCTTCTCTAATGTTTATTAGTTCTGCTTGGGAGTTGGGATTGTTTAAACATGTATTTTTTCGCCTTATTCACCGGCGGTAAACTTGCTGATAGTCGCACTGCTGTATTTCGGCTCATTCCTTTAAACAGAGCTGATATTTTTGGAATGTCTGGGTTGAGGAGACTGTTTAAGATCACAGCACTGCACTGGGACTGAGGTCAGCACGCTCACGCGCTCATTCTGCGATAAGAAAGAAAGGATTCCAGCCACTGCGTTATGTACGCCTGTTTCGCATCAATGTCACGTATTAGCCAATGTCTGCACTGGCGTCGTCGCGGTGTCGCAATTTCACGCTTAGTCACGGCGTATGTTCAGATTAAAAAAAATGCAGATTTATTTCTCTCTTACAGCCTACACACTCATCATTTCACTCCAGGGACGCTCAACCTCAATGATCACAGAGTCCTGAAATGGATGAAGTTGGTTAAACCGTTAAGAAAACGTGACCTCGTCTAACCCTCACGCCTCCTGTGACGCATGACATCCCACACCCTGACGCTCCCTCCGCCATGCGTCACTACAGTTAACTAACTGCATGTTAGACTGTGCGCCTTGTTTGTGTGTTAATTTGTGCAGTCTGCAATGCTTACGTCTTTCATGGCTAGTTCGTTCTTTCAGTTGACATTTTTCCTACCAGGATATAAGCTCCGCCCCCAACCGTGACACCCTTTTCCTTAAAAGGTAGCGAACACGGTGTAAGTAGTTTCAGCCGTCGTCGGACAGGGGACCTGTAAATTCACTTGCATTTAGCGGAGGGCTGTAAAATTACAGACTGCCGCTTTAACATACATGCTTGTGATGATTTAATAAAGTCTAAGTTAGCTTAATAACATTGGCAAATAATTGCAATTACACTAATTCACTGGAAAAAAATATTTGAAAACTTTTCAAGATCAAGATCAGTTTGCACAGAAGAGCAGATTATTCCCCTTTCCCCCCCCCATCACTATTTTTGTATCTGTGGGTGATTTGCATTCTGCTTGCTTTTTACCAGCAGTTTCTGTTTGTAATATGTAGTCGTGTGCCCTGGCCACTTGCTGGCTCACACTGATGACATCGGCAGGGTAAAATATCAATCTGGGAGCAGTTTACATTCTGGAGCCGTGCCTTCGGGGCGTTTGCAAAAAAACAACACCATTCTGGTTAACGAGGGAGGTTGTAATTGGAGATAGAAATGAGGAGTGTTTTCCACACTTTCCTCCCTCACTAGGTGTTGTTTTCTAGCTGGCTGTGGCTGTTCCCAGCACCAACTCCAATAAAACACAAGCCACTGAGCGAGACAAAAAATAGCGGCAAAAAAAACAACAGGCCAATGAATCTACATGGTCATTTGGTGAAATTATTTAGAGCTGGGCGTGTGCGTGCACACACACACACACACACACACACACACACACACACATACACACACACACGGGTTTGGCACTTTGATTGGCCAGAGTGAATGACCCTCGCTCAGCTTTATGACTCTTCTAGCATTCTTTCTGTGACCTTCAACAACTCGCAGCATGCAGTGTACATTAAACTGTGACAGTGCTGTAAACCTGTCGCACCTCAAACCTCGACTCGACTGATCTCAGCCACTTTCTGTAAGAACTGTTTAATGAGATTAGCTACAAAGCAGTGACGAGTTAAATCCCAAATCCCTGGTGTGAGAACTTGCTGTATGGTGCGTGATGATGTCTCATTCCATCTCATATGATGATGATGATAAATCATACCACAGTACAGATTTACAAGCTATTAGACATATCGGGATACGTTTCCTTGTCCCCTTGTTTAGTTCCCGCAGAACTTCCTTCAACTCCGATTACGGAAACTGTAAGAAAAGCTAGAATTGCTAGTTAGGCGGTGTTTCTAGTGGAGATAATAATGGACAAGGAGACTAGTCAGCTTTACTGCTGCTTTGAAAAACAAAAGATACCTTGTGCACACAGTACAGTTACATAATGGACAGAACATTACTGCATAGTCAATTTTTAAATAAAAATAAAAGTGACGTAAGCCAGTCGACAGCGATGTCATTTGTGTGCGGCGTTCAACAACGGAAACAAAGAAGAACAACGTGAACAACCTGAGGCTGGAGGACGCTGTGATCGGAGCTGTGTTACACTTCAGTGTCTGTCCATCTATCGCTGTTCTCCATACTTGTGAAATAAGTCGACACTACAGTCTGTTTACACGGCGTTTTAAATCATGGCGCGTGAGGGCGTTTTTGTACGCGCTTGGCCAATCAACATCTACTTGCGTCACGGACAGTCCCTGCTGGATAGACCCTGCTCCGGAGTAGGAGCTAATTTGGTTCTCGAAAAAGGTGGTCCGGTACTAAAATCTCACCCAGTTCCGGAGGTGCGAAAACACCAAAGAGTGGGTAGTTCCACAATCAGTTCAGGTATTATGAAAAGGTTCCCGTGGTGCGAAAGGCCCTACTGACGCAGTACACCAATTATCAGCTCGATCATTCTACCGAACTTAACACAGTCATCATATATAAATAACCACACCCCAAACTTTGCATGGACTGTGAATGTTCAGGATAAAACTGTGAGGACATCCGCTATCTCCTGTGTGTTACTTTGAGGTGGGTGTTCCTAACTTCTTGTTAGCATTACTTTTGGTGAAACACGAACCGGGGGATTTATAAGGTCGTTTAGTAGCACAGTACTATTTATAAAGTATAAAGTGATCAAGCCACGCCCCCAAAAGACCACGAAGAAAGCCAGTAACTCTGTAACTCTGTAGTGACTCTCACATGTTTAATCAGCTTTCACTCGGAGCACTAAAGGAGGTACAGCCATATACTTGTACTTCACTAAACAGCTCACTCGAAGCACCTAGCTTTATTTCTGGTAGTGTGAAAACGGTTCATGTGGCTTCAAACCGAACCAGACGTGCCACCTGCCTCTAAAACACGCAGCATGAGTAGTTGTAATTATTTCATCATGATGAAGGTGTGAAGCTGGCTGCTGTTCACTGCTGCTGTTCTTTGTCACATTCTTCCTTCCTCAGAAAAATTAGCTCGTATGATATGAGGTCTCTGTAGGTCGACCGTGCTACGGCTCAGAACTTGGCGAGATGGGAAATAGCGACCGTCTTAGACTTCGCACAACATAACCGCGGCTCGTTCCTGTGATGACCAGGGTGAGGTCGTTTCTGTAGCATGAAAACAACTCAAGCAAACAAAGTTGTTTGCATGATTGCCATTAAAAAACATCAACACTGAGGAGATGAACGAAAAGACAGAAATCAGTGTTGCATTTGTAAACAGCCATGGAGCGTGGCTGTGGGGATTTGTGATCATTCAGCTACAGGAGCATTAGTGAGATCAGGCGCTGATGTTGGTGAGGA
>CM074973.1:3702902-3705402 GCA_037577455.1 Pangasius macronema
ATCATTCTCGATCCCACCGCACCGCAACACGAGTGCTGGAGGGCTATGAGCCGATGAGGAGAGCCGGGTCTCTGGTTATATAAAGGCAACAGAACTGAGGGCAGCTGTAGATTCGAGCACGAGCGTTCAGCTGGTGCTGCTCTGTTGCTGGCTGTGACTGGATGAATGGAATTACAGGAAACTACCCACCCACGAGCCACTATACAGCACACACACACACACACACACACACACACACACACACACACACACACACACACATTCCAGCGGGGGGTGGGGGGTGGTCTGGTTCACATTTGTTTTAAGAACACATTCTCTGAGCCCCTGTCTCTGTGAAATCCATCACTCATGCGAGCTGCTGAGCGCTCCAGCATTGAGTTGCTGTATGAAACAGAGCCACGTCTGACACACACACACACACACACACACACACACACACACACACACACACACACACAGGGTTCGCCTCGTTCTAGTCTATCAGCACAGTGAAGGACAACTCGTTCACCTCACTTCAATTTGCTAATGGTGGATTCCTGACTCCCTGAGCTAGCCTTGGGTTACACTTAAAGTAGCGCTGAGCTGAACTAAGCTTTCATCACTCAAGAGGGAAAAAAAAAATCATCAGAGCCCTGCGTAGATTCTGATTTAATGTAGAGGTGCAGAATATCATGCATTCAACCATTAAAAAAAGCAAACGAGGAACTGCATGGAATGACAAAATGCTAGTAAACAGTCTTTAAATCTGGAAACAGGAAATAAAATGTGCTTCATCTCACCACTGCGAGTTTGTCTCCTCGCCTCATGACTACTGCTGGCATGAAGCTTATAATTGACTTGACGTTATTATTATAATTAAGCTGCTTAGGTTATTATTCGTCTCAGTGCTGCCTTGCTCACGCCCAGTGTGGCCACACCCACATATGCTGTTTCGGTCAGAAAGCCTACAGCATGCTGAAGGAATGGCTTTTTAGGTTTTATCTGGAATTCGTTCATCTTCAGAGGGCACTTTATCCTAGCCAGGGTCTTGGTGGATCTGAAGTCCATCCCAGGAACAATGGGTGTGAGGTGGGATTTCTGGGTGTGAGGTGGGATTCCACATCAGTGCCTCGCAGGGCCCCATGCACACACTTTCGCACAATCATTCACACATAGGAGTCATCCTAGAAAATCCAAGTCATCCTAGAAAATCCACCTACCTGCATGTTTTTGCGAGGTGGGAGGAAACCAGAGAACCCAGAGGAAAGCTGTATGGACACATGGGGTAACCTGAGCTCAGGATCGACCTGGAGACCCTGGAGCTGTGAGGTGGAACGCTCCCTACCAAACACTTATTGGATTTTTTTTCCCCCTCTGATATATGATGTATTGTTCCTGGAAGTAAAGGATTTGACATTCCTCCTATTTAAAGCGATCTGAAGGGATGCTGGAATTTCTTCCTAGACATATTCCAGCAAATCTCTTTTTTCCTGACTGCTGGCCTCCATGCTCCATACTGCAGCTTCTTAAATGTCCAACTGGCAAGTCCAAGCGCAGGAAGTAATCAGAGTGCAGGATACCGTGATTAGAGAGAATGTGCGTGGAAGGAAAACAAGCGCGGTGGTAGAGATCTTTGGTGGTACGGATGCATCGCTGGTCCATGACCAGAACCTACAGTATGGATGTGTGTGTGTTCGCGTGCCTGTCTGAGCACGACTCTGATCTAGGCCCACCTGCCTGACGGC
Organism: Pangasius macronema; assembly: GCA_037577455.1. Taxonomy (NCBI): domain Eukaryota; kingdom Metazoa; phylum Chordata; class Actinopteri; order Siluriformes; family Pangasiidae; genus Pangasius; species Pangasius macronema. Next base: position 3,704,627 of record CM074973.1, read on the forward strand.
GCGAGAATGATGTTAATAATGTGAAAACGAAGCACGAGGGAGGGAGATTTGTGGGGGGAAACGGACTCTGCAGGGCCTCTAGCGTCTCCATCGCGCTCCGGTGAGATTAATGAGCTCGGTACAGTACGAGGCTGTCGGGTAAACGGAAGTTAAACGTTTTTCCTGCTGACAGTCTACTCACCCACGACCATTAGCGTGAACTCAAAGCCTCTCTTCACGGACTTTCTGTAGACTTGGTTGGGGAGGTTCGCGAAGCCCACATATCCGTCCAGGTTCTTCTGTTGCTGCGGGACAGAACCGAACACACGGTACATTTAAATATCATATCTGACGTATGAAGACAAAGTCAACGGAGTCCAGAACTCCGGCAGGTCAAAGCTCAGCGGTTTTGTATAGCACGTGACATTGGTGAGGAATAAACAGTTCAGGACATGCTGTTACAGGAACGTGTTTAATTCCTCTTACACAACAGAAATTCCCCAACGATTACACGTTTATATTTATTAATCAAAGACATGACACATTCTACCCATTTTTAGTTATATTTAAAGGTGCCATTTGTTAAGAGTAGTCTTAACATTCCCCATTCCCACCCACATTCACGAAGCTCCGCCCCCAGGATCTATGTGGCCCTGGAGTAATTTCTAAGGCCACGGCTTAATGCGTGTTTTTTTAATCATGTTCTACATGCTCTTTTAGGTAATTTGTACATGTAAGGAATAAAAATATATTGACTACTGCACCTTAATGCTGTGGAGCGAATGCAGAGTTAGTTC
>CM074973.1:3710402-3715676 GCA_037577455.1 Pangasius macronema
AGGTTTTATGGCTTTCTCGTCTTCTTAACCAAGAGCAGCGCAACACTGAACTGGTCCCAAACAAAACAATAGAACAAATAATAATAACAATAAAAAAAAACCATCAACGTCAGTGTCAATCAGACTTGGCAATCTGTACAGTAGGGCAGATGCAGAGATGCCAACATGGCTGGCTGGAAAAACGCTAGCATTCAAAAAGAAAAACAGAACTTTAGCACATCCCTACGCGGTCACAGAGTGCAGTACAAAAATCGCCTTCCCAAATCATTAATATCGACCGTCCAAAGTCATTTACTTGGCTAACAAGATTGCGCGCTCCGATTCTACTTCTGTTGGTTTTCGTGTGCCAGTCATTGGCAGCGTCTCGGTGACAGTTTGTCCAAAACGTTTAAGCTATTAGTAAACAGGAGACTCTGACTGGCTTGGCTGATAGATGAAGCACTGCTACGCTAACTGCAAAACCATCCAACGCTGATTCAACTGTAGCGAGAAAGCAAGCGGCGTATTCAGGTCACTCTGCCTGCATGAATCACTGAAAAGCAGCCGCAATCAGCAGGGTGAATCTGCGCTCGTGAGGAAACAGCCCATGTACTCACGCTAATCTAATCACATCGCGCAGATTCCTGAGAGAAGAAGACATCCTGTGCTGCCTGAGGTCGCGACGGAACGCAAATCGCCGCTTCTTGAGGAAAAGTCCAGGGTCTGATGTTTAAACACTTGCGTTTACTGTACGTTTAGTAAAATTTCCTACGAGCGGTTTCGCGCGAAAGTCAGTCCGAGCCCTAAACAAATGGGGGCCAGCGGTTTGACTCTCTCCGTGTCGTCGTTCGCCTGGTGCTGAATTCTGAACGGGAACGAGTACTCCTGATTCTGACCGCCGAACTCACACCATGGTTTACTGTGAAACAGCCATGGTTTTTCATTTCCTTTTCATTCTGGCCCATCGTGGCTCACTGCGCATCTAACATGTAACAGATATTTTATTTAAGACTAACGGTTAGACACTCTATAAAGTCGTGCATGAATTGCAATGAAACTGTCGGTCATCCAAGGCGACAAATGGCGTTATTTTTTTAGTTATTTGCGCATACTTTGTGCCTTGGCAGTGCTCTTTGGGAATTTTTTCATCTTTTTTTTTTCAGAAACTGTTGGCACGATAGCAGGGACTTTCCTTTTTGCTTCTCTTGTTTTGCTGCGTTCTGCACACTAAACACGCGTTTTCCAGCAGCGAATCAAACACACAGTGGAGACGTCCTTGGGTGCTGTAGGTCCTTTTGAAACCTGTCACGAACACTGATTACAAATCGCTCGTAGAAACCGTATAACGCTTCCACACAGACGACATTTTCGCTGTTGATCTGCTCAAACTGTTTAACTTGCCTGAGCAGAACGATGCAGGGGACGAACAGAAACAGACAAGCGTCCGTCCCGTCGTCAGGAGATCGCAAGTTCGAACCACCGTGATGCCTCAGCTATCCTTGCCCGAGGCTGTGCCCCCTGAGTGGGCGGGATGGTGTTACTCTCTCTCCTGTCAATCACAGCAACACTAGCCAATCATGGCCATCTCTGAGCTCATGTATGTGGAAGAGGGCAGACAGTGCTTCCCTCTGAGAGGCAGTTTGAAACGAAGTAATGGATTTACATGCCTCTGAGGAAGCATATGATAGCCTTCACAGTTGGTAGCTGTGGTATGATGGAGGAGAGGTGGCTGATAACTGGCAACTGACCCGATTGGGAGAAAAACTGTTTTTTGTTTTTTTTTAAACCAAAAACCTTTTATGATCCCAAATTTGGTGCATCCCTAATCAAAGGTATAGTAGGATATTTTACTCAAAGCTAGCAGTTTTGAAGCACAAAATCCACCCACAGCCTCTCGTTCGACTGATCCACCATGCCCCCAGACCTCTGAACGCTCCGAGCTTCCTGAATTAACAAAAATTACAGAAAGCAGATACGTCTCCTTGCCCTCACTGGCTGGATGTTGGTGGTCCAAATTAATTGCTTGTCCACATTAAGTGCCACAAAGACTAGTTTTTTTCCGCCTAAAGTCAAGAAATTGGTGGGGAGAGCTTCACCAGATCACTAACCGCACCTTTAATATCAACCCAAGCCAGAAATGAGACCGCCTGCTCTAACCCATCTGACTCGACTCCAGTGGTCAGCGAGGTGGTGGTCAGGCTACACGGTATAGCAATAAAGCCGAGCAAATCTCATGACAGTAAAAGGTCCGAGTCGGGGTGGGAATTGGAGTGACCAGGTCTCATTTCAATGGAGGGAGCTGACATCCCGTGTCAAACCATCCCTAGTCTGCTTCTGCACATTCACACATACAGGAAGCACGGTTACATATGTCATGACAGGAGCAGCTCCAAGCTTCTGAGCAAACACTCTGCAAATCCATACAGTGCATAAACACAATGGCCTAAAAACAAAAAAACAAAAATACAATTCTTCCAGACAGATGTCTGTTAAGTAATGTTGCCGGAGGACGTCTGTACTAATTAGGACAATCACAGAGACACACAGAGCTGTCTATCATCCACAGAGCTGGGAGTGTCCTCGTCATGTATGCGTGCTTGTCACACTACAAATACCACACATACTACATACTCCTCATCTCTCTGATACAAACTGCATGCATGCTCGTGCTCGGGAACTTAATAACTCACCTAAAAACCCGCATATATTTTATATATCAGTATCTGGTTTCGTTTTGGTTTCAGAGAGCGACGACAGAAACGAGCGAGCACTTCCTGGAGCGTCTTTCTACTGAAGAGAAAGTGCAAAACCTCTAAAACAGGATATAATGAAATCTTTACTGACATGTCAACTCGCAGGTGATTATATATTACCTGGGGTTATTTCTATCGGTCATTTTATTGAAAGGAAAACAGGGTGTGAACTTCTCCTCGGGGCTTAAAGGTGCAGTAGGTAAGATTAGCCTTTTTTTTTCCCTCCAAGATTAGGTCTCTGATGGTGAGGTGGGTTTGACATTTGAACGATTCACAAACATGTTCAGGAAGCTCCGCCCCCAGGCTCTACGGCGGTGGAGTTGAATAAGATTTGAATGATTTTTTGTTTTTTTAAACTCACTGACCCAGCCCACATTTCCGCTCATGTACACAAAGCTCCGCCCCCAAAAACTTACAGCAGTTCAGCTGGAATTTGCGTTAGTAAGGACTGTCAAGACATCACTGTCACTCCAAGTCACAACTCTAAACATATAAACATGCAAAACTCTCCTCACAATGATTGATGAGGATGTGACGTGGCATTGGGGGCGTGTCTATACAATGATTGACAACAGGCTAATTCGAATACAAACAAACATCCCGGACCGGAAGTCATGTTTCCAAACTGTTTTTTTTTCAAGATATGTAATACACTAGCTCTGAGACAAAGGCTAAAACTATTACTTTTGATCATTTCTACATAATTTTCCATGTTGTTTTGTACTAGTAAGAAATGAAAAATGCTGACTATTGCACCTTTAATGCACCTTTAGACTATGAGTGAGAGAGAGAGTGTGTGTGTGTGTGTGTGTGTGTGTGTGTGTGTGTGTGTCAGTCTGGGTTAACAGGTTAGGACACATGCCTTCGACAATGTTAGAAAGTGTTGCAAGCAAACTTAAAAAAAAATCTTAAAGGAGAGGGGAAAAGTGCAGTTTTTAATGCAAGTTTTGTTTTTTTTTTTTTTAAATAAAGTCACAAACACTACCTACATTAAACATGATAAACGCTTTGTTATTTAGTTTTGAGTAAATATTGCACCTCAGTGAGTTCCCCAGTCCATAAGCTACTCCTGAAACACTTGTGTTGTTTTAAAAAACCACACACACAAGATGTGGAGCTGAAAACACCTACAGCTCTGACTGCTGTTTATTTGCTGTAATTCACAGCGCTAACTCTTAGCCTCACTTAGCTAGCGTGAAGAGAAGAAGAAAAAAGGCAAAGCCCGCACAGGAAACCCGCAAACTGCGTCCGTGTTTGTTTTAAAAAAAAAAAAAAACACACACACTGTGTTTCTAAATAACATTAAAACATGCTGACTGAGGTTCACCTGCAATATAAACGCTTTTATTTTTAAAGCGAGCTCCGACTCACCCATTATTATTTTGACGTCCCCGAGTCGCCTCAGTAACCGAGTCTCTCACACCGACATTCCAACTCACGGCAACTCCTCAATTCCCCACCGCGAGCCTACGCAAACAGCGTGGCGTACCGTCGCCCTACGTCAACGCACGCCTACGCAAACGAGCTACGTAGATGAATTAGCGAATAGCCAGAGTCAACCAGAGGAAGTCTCGCGATACTTTATCAAAGTCACGCCAAGTGTGTGTTTGTGTGTTTGTGTGTGTGTGTGTGTGTGTGTATCTCTGATGCACTCGAACGTTAAAACACATTTTATAATATAAATAATTAAAATGAAAACAAAATGTTTTGAGTAAACAACTGATTGTTTTTTTTTAGAAAATTATTTTTAAATCACGTGACGTTCAAGAACACCATCACCTACTATTAAATGTTACTGTTATTTATAATATAATATAATAATATAATTAAACCTTAGTTTAATGGGCTTAAATTAAATTAAGTAAACTAATTCTTTTTTTAAGTAGAAAGTTGTGTATTAATAAAAATATCGTTAATCAATAATTTAAAACAAGTGGAAATTCATAGCAATTTTAATAAAACTGCTGTTAAGAGCATTTATTATAAACTGATTAAAATCAAAACAAGAGGGTTGGAGCAAAAAAAAAACGGAGCAAAAAAAAAAAAAACTATTTAATTTTTTTTTGTTTTAAATAATGTGACAGCACTGAAGATCACTATCAAATACAATCAAATCAGATTTTTTTATTTAGATATTATAATTTAAGTCTAATTTAGCGGTCAACTAAATTTATTTAATTTATAATATAAGCCATACTTTCTGTAAAAATAGAGATTTTTGAAGAAAGATGTTTATTAATCCAAAGATCATCCAAATTTAATGACAAATATAGGTTTAAAAACAACTGAATAAATTAAATTTCACTACAATTAATAAAACTGTTCATATAATAAAGATGTTAACACAGTGGAATTAATTTGGGCTCTGTACACGGAAAGTCTGCAACAAAAAAGCTCTAATAGTCCCGGTAATAATTTGATGGTACATGTGTGCCTAATATTTAAATAGCTCAATTATACTCATAGAATTATATATATATATATATACACACACACAGTATATATAGTTACACTGAATGGGGTCTGTGGCTGAAAAGTAGTT
>CM074973.1:3741619-3763433 GCA_037577455.1 Pangasius macronema
AGATCAGTGGAATCAGCTCGTCTTAGTCCACTACCTATTAATCCCTACCTACTGATGGTTATGTTAATGATAATCTATTTTATAGGACTCCTACTGAAACTGGTTTATTACTGGAAATTTCATCCTCAACAACCAGACTTACAGATAAAGGTAGATGTGAAAGATGAGAAGCCAGAGAAGCCAGAGGCACCGCAAAACCGTCTGAGAAGTTCCATGTGTACTGCAATGGAGACAGACTCGAGTGAGCCACTGAACCTGAACGTTGAACCTGAGCCTCAGCTCACCGTTACACCTCCAATTCAACAAGCCGTAACTGGAGTCCACAAAAGGATGAAGAACACGGCTGTGAATTTCTACTCCTAATCTGTATTGTACGACTATGTATGAGTATGTACATAATGTATATAACGTAAATATATATATATATATTTCCATGGATCCATGTTCTCATTATATGAGGAGTATTCATTTATAAATGTGATGAGTATATTTTTGACCATGTTCAAACGCTCTAAAGGCCCCAGGATGAGGGACGTTAAAAATAAGGGGCGTTAAACCAGAAAGTAAACGTCAATACACATTCATGAGGAGTATTCTCACTGCGGTGGAGTGACACACTATCAAGTTTGAGATTCGAAACTTTTTATTTATGCTGTCACAAATATGTATTATAATACACAGGAAAACTTGTCCGGGCCAAAAACAGTATTCCGGTCAGCAAAAATAAAATAAAATAAAAAAAAAAACAAGAAATAAAAGAAATTGCATCAGAGTACAGTTAGTAAACTATTTCCTATGTAACATGGTCAAGTCACGTCAGCATTAGAGTACTTGCCAAAGATGTCATTCATACAGCCACACACACACACACACACACACACACACACATACTATAATTATAATTACTGGGCTAAATGATTTGTCATAGCTGCTTTATCGTCAGAGGTCGAGCCTTGGCTCAAATATAATTACACGCTGCTCTCGTATAAAAAGAGACGCATGGGAGAAGATGAAATAAGAGCAGAATAACAGAATAGCGAAAGATCACAGATGCTGTACATGAACGAAAAGAAAGTTTTGGACCTAAAGGATTGAGCGTGAACAGCTTTAAACAGTGAATCAGTGGATTCGTTTCTGCTTCCTTGATTGTCCGTGCAGTTTAAGTCTCGATGTGATCAGCAGAGGACCTTAGATGATGAGACATCCGTGCGCGAGAAGGAAAAACGCGAGAGAAAACCGATGTGCTGACGGTGTTGAAAAAAAGTCGCCCTATCTCAAACGATCGCTGCAAACGATATCAATCACTCGTCAGCTAGCGAGGGACTGCGAGCAGAAGTAGAAATGAACGTAGGATAACATTGTAGTCATAATAAAGGCATGAGCTAGACTTCAGAATCAAGTAAAAACTCAGACATGTTTAAAAAAAAACAAAAGACATGTAATGACAAAAATAAAGGAACACTTCTACGTACTGATTTATAAACACACACACACACACAAAAAAAACCTTAAACATTTGCAGTGTTACAGCAAATCTCTTGAAGATGATACACTGTAAGGTTAAAAGGCACGATATAAATAAGTACAGGAAAAACAACAGAGTCCACATTCGTAATTCAGTCGAAGCTGCTTGTGTGAAAGTGTTTATGTTTTTTTTCTTCTTCAGGCTCAGCACTGTTCAGTCGGATCTCACAGCATCCACAACACCCAGGATGTCCGTCCTCCTCTTCTTCATGGTTCATATCACTGACCGAGACCGAACACATATTGCACAGGGTTTCCTTCTCCCAAAACGTGTGCTTTTACCAGAGTTACGATCAAGCACTCAGATAAGGCTGGGCAATATCTTTATATATTTATATATTTATACATATAAAACCAATATTGCGATATAAATCATCACAATACGCTTGTTAAGGACATCATGAGTACGTTTATAACACTGACCAACGCCAATGTGACAAGAACTGAACTTGAATGGATGTTATTTTTCTTGAACTAGGTTCAGGTTCCCTTGTGAATTTCCTTTGTGGTTTATTGTTACACTTTAATTTCGAAATGGAAGAGAAGTCACTCGGATGCAGCGCTGACGTTCGCAGAAAACGGAGTGACTAAGCAGAAGTGGAAGATGGCCGAGGCTCAGCCTCGCACTTGCTAGCGGCGTATTTCAGCGTCGTGCTGCACGCAGAGACTCAGCACGCAAGTGCCTGCAAAACCTCCTGCTGTTTGCCAAGAAAGACAACATTAAAGGAATACTCCAGCGTTTTTACACCCTGATCTCCATCTCCCACATCTCTAACAAACAACAACTGACACGTTTCTCTGTTCTGAGAGAAGAACAGAAAAGCCCGTTACCTTGAAATTCACTTAGAATACAAGCGTAAGGACGGATACTGAATTCTGGAAATTCTTCACTGAAAGAGCCTCAACATTCAGCAGGGTTGGATTCTCGATTCTGATTGGTCAGGAGGTGGTTTGGGTTTCTGCGAGATGATGTTTATTTAACATTTATGGAAGGAGATTTATGGATTTATGGAAGGAGTCTTTTTAACGAGCTGTCAGGACAGGAAGCCTCTAACAAGCTCTGCTTCAAAAAAAAGGCTGTTTATAGCTGCTATAACATAAGTGATAACAGGAACTGCCTTGTGCATGGAGCTTTAATTGGACACGTTGCTGTTTAATTAATAAAGCAATGTAATGGTTGGCGAATTGCTGTGGTATAAGAGGGAGAAAAACACTGACAGGGCATGCTGTTACTGGAAAATACTCAACGTCGGGGCTGTAACTCTATAACAGCATCCTCTGTTGTATTTTAGTCCTCACATAATGAATTTCTTTTAATAGACAAACAAAGACACAAACCAAGAAGGCCTCGGGTTCCACCTGATGGAGTATGGATATGACAAAGAAAGCAGAAATAACAGGAACTGCTTTCTATTGTGTAACGATTAAAAACTGTTTCGGTAGAAGTTTCACACATCTGACTTGTCCTCAAACCTTCACTGAAATTGCAGAAAATTTTTATCAGAACTCATGAACCGCTTTATTCTCGATGAAATGAGTAGAGATTAGAAAACACTACAGTATTCCTTTAATGGCCTGCCATTAAAACACACTGAGAGCCAATTCATTTACTGGTATGCTTAGAATCCAAGGGGTCTGATACTGAGGATCTGATTATACACACATGGCACATGGCAAAGTCACAGGAAACAAACTCAAGTACCGGGTGAACATAGGTATTTAAGGAAAGGAAAAAAAAGAGAGAAAAGATCATCGACGAAATTATGATGCGTTCTCCTTACAGCAAGGTGAAGGCCCCCCTCCCCCCACATCCTTCCTGAACTCAGGTGCAGAGGATTATGGGAGTGAGGCTGATGAAAAGCGTGCTATGCGAACAGAAACGCACGCATACGGGGAAGTGAATATCGCCAGTCCGGTTGATTCAGTTGTATGAATCGATCGAATCGTATGAATCCAGCTACGTTGAATCGTCGGGTGACTTTACTCTGAAATGTGAATGCAGCATTAATGCATTGAAAAGGTCGGAGAAAACTCATCGGCTACTCCATATCCGCAGTCGGGCTCTGCCGTCAGTCCGGTCCTCCACGAGTGCAAAACAGAAAAACACGTCCACGTTCAGCAAAAAAATAATCAGGATCAGGAAAGCAACCTAGAGAATAAGATTTAAAAAAAGAAACTGATGGAAAAATCCAAAATCTTATGCCAGTGCAGAGCTTTGGTCTTTCCTTTGGTGAATCCAGTTCGAACAGAAATGCTCATAGACACGCAGTGCTTTCGCGGCGGGCTGGCAGTACGAGGGCCAGGGTCGGGATCTCTCTCGCCATCCTTGTGTATCTCTGAAGAAGATATCGCAGTGCCAGGCTCGGGCCCGGGTATTTAGCTGCCTTATAGGTAGTGGAAGGATTCCCTGCAGGCTCAAACTCTTCTTCTGGTCTCCCAGCCTCATCAGGTGTCCATAACACGGTGTCGGTGTCGGTGCGTGTGTAAGTGTAGGTGTGTGTGTGTGTGTGTGTGTGTGTGTGTAAGTATGTGTGTGAGAGAGAGAGAGAGAGCGAGCGAGCCTGGGTGTGTGCGCTCTATAAGAAGTCCAGCTCCAGAGCTTGGTGTAGAGACACCAGGTCACCGTGAGCAGAGATGCGCCAGAACGGCATGTTGTGCTGCAGACACACACACACACACACACACACACACACACACACACACACACACACACATTAGACATGCATTACATCCAAGTGTAGAGATCACACACTAAACTACAGCAACACTGGCCTTTAAATAATATATAAAATATGTAAGCTGTACACTGTAGCGTTAAATTCTTCTCTGGTATTCTGGAGTTAATTATTGTTTGATGAAACAAAAACAATCCTGGAAATGGACTCAAACTTTTGGACCTTGGGAAAATGATTTATAAAGACATGAGCAGAGCAAAGGCCAAAGTACTAACGGTTAGTTGATATGACAAAATTATAACGTTTCTCAAAGGCATTTTCTACAATACACAACACGTACCGCAGTACGGCTCACACACAGCCAGCAGTGCTGCATTCACTCTAACTAACTAAATCATTACTTAAATAAAACAATAACATTTGTATTTAAACCAAAAACTAACTTTAAAAAAAAGAACAAAAAGGCTGTTTTCTGTGTGTCTGAGCGCTGTTGTTCTCTCACTATCCGTCGATCCGTCTCTGATACGCGTGCCTTACCTGCTTAGCTGCGAACTCCTCCTCCCGGCCGTCTCCGATAACCACGTACGTCACCTTCTTTCCAAAACGTGACACGATGCGCTCAAAGCAACTTTCCTTTCCTGTTAATCAACAGAAACCATTAATATACCATAAAAAACAAACAAACAGCTCACTGATACAAACACCAGTCTTGAATGAGGAGCGGGGAAGCAGGTCGTTACCGATCTTGGTGGCGCTGTAGATGCTGTCGACGGGGAACACGTCCCCGAGGCCGTACAGCAGCACTTTAGCCAGAGCAGGGACCAGCTGAGTGGTGGTGACCAGAACATTCATACATCTGCCCCTGCAATCAAACACACCATCACAAGCCACGAATAAACCCGTCCGAGCAAACCCTACGCGCCCGTTACACTACTAATCCTGCCATCCATAAGCAGTTAAAATGGCAGCGGTCAGAAAGGTCGGAGGTCGCGACCCTAACCTGGACTGGATCAGCAGGAGGGATTTGATGGCGGTGCTGAGCCAGTTGTCCGTCACAGTCTCGATGTCAGTGCGCACTCGCAGCAGCAGCTCCCTCTTCAGGGGACTCAGCAGAGCTGCACGGAGAGAACAGCCTTACTGAGTCAAACATCTCTGCCTGCTTGGACACCGCTCTTTTTCTCGGCTGGTAAACGTAGCGGCAGGTCATTTTTGACCCTTAAGGCAACACGAGGGTTAAATCTCCATTATTCGTTCATTATCTGAGAGCGTCATCAGATTCCCGGCTTCATCGTTACCTTCAGCAGTTCACCAAACATCTAGATTATACTTCCAGACATTTCAGAATAACTTGAGGCCTAGAAACCTGAATCCGAATCAAAAGCTAGTGCAGCCTAAAGCTTACCTCCTACGTTCCCTTTGTATCCATTGTAGATCTCTTTAAGGCGGCGGTACCGAAAGGCCAGCTTGCGCATCCAGTCCACTCCACCTTGCACTGCTGGGTTGGAGTTTTGCCCTCCTGCTCCACCCGTTCCACTGAACCCATCATTCGCAAAGTTATAGTTGCTGGAGGAGGAGGAGGAGAAGGAGGAGGAGGAGAAGACAAACCTACGGTTATACTTTTGTCCATTATAATGTATGAAATAAGCTGAAATATGACTAGTACATCAGTGAAGCTAAGAATATAAAAGATATAACTGGCAGAATATACTGCGTACCACAGCACATCTATTAACACTGCACTCTGTTCCTGCATTACCTCAGATCTTGTCCATTGTCATCAGAGGACACATCCTCGATGTGGACTTGATCGCACTCCTAAACACAAACAGATCACAGGCTTAATTTCCCACAGCTCCTGGACAAATGGTGATTTATCATGAATGAGAAAGGCGGCTGACCTCCAGATCGTTGAAGAACAGATGCGTGTCTGCTAGCTCAAAGATCAGTTCCTCCATCTGCAGACCCAGATTGAGCACCGTGGCAGGATCCTGAAATAAAGAGAAAGCAAAACTCAAATACATCACCATAAACATGCACCGTGAAGCGTGTGGATTTCCACACCAGGCAAAACGATTGCTATGTGAGCCACAGAAGGGAAGAACAGTGTACGGTGTAATATAATATTTTGCGACTCTTTGTGTATCTGTGGTACCTTGCCGAACTTTTGCGCGAACGATCCTGTGAGAAGAGAGTGGAAAATGATGATGGTTTCATCCAGATCCCACAAGAAGATTCGCTGAGAAGGACAAGAGAGAGAAAGTGAGGTTAGATGCAAACATTTTTTCCCCCAGTATTGTTTTTTAAAAGATTTAAGCCACATCGTCTCTACCTCCAGGTCGTTGTCTGTAGACTGGCCGCTGTCTGATTTCTTTCCTTTGCCTTTAGCTTTGGGTGGAGGGTTTCTGCGGGCAGCTTCGTCCTGAGCCGCGCCCGCGGGGAGGGTCACGCTGGCTGGAGACGCAGCTAAGAACACAGAGAGAGAGAGAGAGAGAGAGAGAGAGAGAGAGAGAAAGAGAGAGAGAGACCAAAATAAATAAAAAAAAACAAAACAGTTTTTTAACTGTAAACTGACAAACCTAAAATGAATACGACTTGAAGTTCTGCTTTACAAACACGATAAAACGATATATACGATGAAAGTGCGTTAAGAAAGGAATAAAACACTTCCGGATGCACTGTTGTAGGAAAATAATCAAATAGTCTTGCATGTGTAATGCAGCCTGATGCAAAGCGGAGCTACTACAGCCATCCCAAAATGAATTATTCTCCCATAACAACATCTCCAGGTGCTTTATTCCTCTTATAGCACAGCGCTAACATTTTTACATAAACAAATTTTTAAATCTGTCTGCAAAACGAGTTAGATCCTGCTCTCAATGTTTCACCTCCCTCAGCCTCTCTTTTTCAAGCTAATAACATTAAAAAAAAAAAAAAAAACAGCAGAAGATTATCAATAAATCACAAAGCCCTATATGCTCGATATTTCCCAGTATCGGAAGACTCCACCTCTGACACTGGAGACTCCTTCCAAAAAAAAAATGTATCTGAAACTACCGTCAGAGCTGCTTTTACAGAAATCCACCTTGTGACCAATCAAAATCGAGCATTCGACAGCATTGTGGTGTAATACGACTTCATCGTATAGCCCCTGTATGGGAAAACATGCGACGTCTTCGAACAATGAGATCATTTAATGCAAAAATTAAAGGAATGGCATTTAAAAACCAGAGCGGAAGAGACGACCAGTTACTGAAAGCTCTGTTTGATAGTGGTGGATGTGAGGTACCTGTAGAGCTGGCCAGTCCTGTGGAGGCACTAGTCTCCGTCTTTACAGGCGTGTAAGGCGGCACTGAGACGCCGTCTCCGTCCGCTTCGCTGCTCGGGGGCGCTGGTGGGACGTAACTGTTGGGAGGGACATAATACTGGGAGAACTGATTCTGTCCCAGTGAGTTATAGCTGGAGAAATCCTGCAGTCCGAGAAGAAAATAAGTAAGAGCACGCAATCTTCATCACAGTTATCCTGATAAGACTTTTAGGTTTTACTACTACTGCTATAAAAATACTTATTTTCTTCTCTCTCTCTCTTTTTTAAATGTAGGCGGGGTCTGCTGAAGCTTACTTGATGTGTAGCGGTGGCTGTGGTGACAGCGGGGGCGGTGGGGATGTTGGAGTACACGCTGGACGTAGTGAAGCAGGAACCTGAAGTGTTTATAATATAATATAATAAATAAATAAGTAAATAAAGCAAGCACGTATGAGACTCATGAGCAAAATAATAAGAGGTGATCAAGATTAAAACACGGAAGGAAATGGAAACGTTCGTGTTGTTTTATGAGACATGAATGAAAAGCCGGGTCGATTTTCCATTATTCAGTAAAACTCAAAGCTTCGCCTGATTCAATTACTGCTACATGTATTTTAAAATTACTGTTCATGAATATACTTTTATATAATTTATATAATTAACAGGCTACGTTACTGACCGCAGTCTTTGCTTACATTAATTTCCTCATTTTCTGTGTCTATTTGATGTTTTTTTTAACCATTTTAATATTTACATTAATTTAGTCAGTGTATATGCTGTACACATGCACACTCTGTGGTTTGAGAAAGTGGGGTTACAGTTCAGTCAGGAGGTGCACTGGATCTCAGGGTTTCTGGGGAGAGTGATGAGCTCCAGGTGTTGCGGAGCGCGTGACAGACGAGCGAAATGTCCGTCTCACTGGAGTTTAAGGTCGCTATCGAAAAGCATCTTATTAATGTTTACTATAACTTAATGTCCTTCCTAGGGAGGCATTGATTCCTTTGCAAGCATTGAGCGATATCATGCTGCGGTATCAAAAAACCCCTCAGATCTCAGCGTCTGATACCCTGTAATAAGACACTACATGGTCGTAAGCCTAGAGTATGATGCTGCGTTAAAGAACAGGAGACATAACATGACAGATCTGGACGTCGTTTCACGACAATCTAAGCAAAGCTGACTGCGCTGTGAAACTCCCAAGAGGAGGAATTACAGCAACGTAAGGCTTTTAAACAGCATCCAGAATAAAGAGTGCGAGGCGGGCTAAGCAGTATCCGCAAGCGTGGAAGGCAGAGTCACATAACTGCTTGCACACAAAGCAATGATATTCGCAAGAGTGGAGCAGCGTGAACTTCGGGTCTACGGCTTGCTTGTAAATCAAAGTGCAATTCGCTGCACCTTGAGCTTATTTTTACTGACCGTGCTCACTGCTCTGCACTTCATGCAGTCTGAAATACACGGTATCGGTGCATCCCTGGTCCTTTCCTTCGCGTATACAGTCATAACCGCGACTGTTTAAAGTCTACGTCAGTGCATGAGAAGCTTAGCGTTTGTAGAGAAGTGCAGAAGGAGGACAAGAGTGAATGAGGGAGGGAGGGAGGGAAGGAGGGAGGAAAGGAGCCGCCTTGCCTTGGCTGGGGTATGAGTAGTGGGTCTGACACGGCTGAGTTGAAGTATAAGCTGTGCTGAAGCTGAGAAACGGCGTCTGGCCAGCAGCGGACACGTCCTGCAGCCTGGGCTCGTTCTTAATGCCCGGCCACATGGCACCTACGGCCACGCAGGTGTGGGTGGAGACATGGAGCAAAAGAGGACACACGTACACAAGAAAGAGAATGCAGAGACAGAATGAGATGAAGCGGACGTGAGGGGAGATGTGAATGCGAATGGAAGCTGCGTGTGCAGTGACTGGTGCTTTAAATGCGGTGACAGCATGAGTGGTGAAGTGGTATGAGGTAAAGCTGCACGCTGGGACAGACCAAATGGAGGCAGGCCGTAGGTTTGGCCCGTCTGGCTGAAGGTGCTGTATGCTGCTGACTGACCCAGAGAAGAAAACGCCACCTGGCTGTCGTATGCAGTAACTGCAGGGCTATGGTACAGGAAGAGAGACAGAAAGAGAGGATCATGTAAGGGAGTAACTTTATACAATAAGTTTATCCTGATGATTTGGCTGAATCTTTACTGGTAAAGTTTTCCATAGTTAGTTCTCACAATTTTATGTTTTGCCCACAATATTCCCTCCCACAATGAAAAAGTGATAGAAAAAAAACCCTGGTATGCGTGGCATGTGCATGTGTATCATTTCCAGCGTTTCCTTTCTTTTGATGCTGCAGTGGTTTGAATAGAGTCACGTGCATACTACACAAAACATTCAGAGGTAAAGTTTGAAAACGGCCAATACAGAAACAAGCACTGAAAATGTGTTCAGCCCTCTAGGAATTGTGCGAGTCATGTGTTCTTCATGTCAGCATTTTTGAAAGGCTACGTTACCTTATCCACACTAAATCTGCAGATTTCACTACACTGGAGAGCGGATTTAAAAAGATGCACTTTTGGAGGTCAGAATTGTTGTTTTGGTGCAGATGAGTAAGCAAAAGCGATAGAATGTTTTTTCAAATTTATCTGTGATAGTGACAAGGCTAGCAAAGGGGGTGTGGCCTCTGTGCCTGTCAGTTCCACTGGAGCAGACATGACCTCTGTATCTGCCAGTTCCAATAAAGGGGGACGTGGCCTCGGGACCTGTCAGTTTCAATAAAAGGGGCGTGGCCTCTGAACCAGTCAGTTCCAATGACAGAGGCGTGGCCTCTGAACCTGTCAGTTCCAATAAAAGGGGGTGTGGCCTCTGAACCTGTCAGTCCCAATAAAGGGGCGTGGCCTCGGGACCCGTCAGTTCCAATGAAAGGGGCGTGGCCTCTAAACCTGTCAGTTCCAATAAAGGGGGCGTGGGCTCTGAACCTGTCAGTTCCAATAAAGGGGGCGTGGCCTCTCGACCTATCAGTTCCAATGACAGAGGCATGGGCTCTGAACCTGTCAGTTCCAATAAAGGGGGCGTGGCCTCGGGACCTGTCAGTTCCAATAAAGGGGGCATGGCCTCTAAGCCTGTCAGTTCCAATAAAAGGGGGTGTGGCCTCTGAACCTGTCAGTTCCAATGAAGGAGTGTGGCCTCTGCACCCATCAGTCCTAGTGAAGCTGTAATGTCCTCTCTGGAGGTGTATCTATCAGGCTGATTGAAAACCTTTTGTAAACTAAAATCAGACTCCATCACACTGTACTGGCCTGCAGATTACATATCGAGATTACACTGTAACAAAAGAAGCCATGGGCTTAAATTAAATTATTAATCCTCCTATTACAGACTACCATTCAGGATAAATCTCACTTAACAACAGTGTGAGCTCTTACTTGTTTCCTTGGTAGATCTGTGAGGTATATTCAGATTCTGTAGCTGTGAGTTCTTTGCACGTCTCCACTGAAACACAAATTTAAAATTTTATATATATACAAACATTACTTTAATACCATGATTCTTTCACTACACTGGACCTTTGGTACAATGATAGATAGATAGATAGATAGATAGATAGATAGATAGATAGATAGATAGATAAAAACCTTTTGTATAGGAGCGGTCTGAGTCACAGCCTGATATGTGTTGATTTGAGCGTTCTTGATTCCCTGGAACTGACAGACATTAAAAACAATATTTAAAACCCAAAATAATTGATCGAGTTGATGTTACTATGAGCTTCTAGCAGCAGTAGTAGTAGTGGTGGTGGTGGTGAGGCTAAAGAAGGATGAAGTATACAAACCAGAATCGAGGTGAGCAGCAGATGATGGAGGGTAAGCGGTGACCTCAGAGCCTAAAACGTCTGGCCTGTTGTCATGAGTAACTTCACCTCTATAAGGACAACGACTGTTAGATATGCGAGACACTGGAAATGTCTGAATAGAAAACTATACACGTGTATGTAGAAATATTACCTGGCATCCTCTTCCTGACTGATCTCTGGGTCGTGCCTCGCTTTCTTTGCCTGTTCAGTCAACACACATGGACACAATTCTGGATGAAGGTTCTCGTATCACAATCGGTATCCGTGATCTCAGAGCTATTAGTGCACAGAGAAGCGTGTAAATAAAGAAATCTTGTTAACGGTGGACTGACCGGGAGCTCCGGCGCCTCGTGTGGCTCCTCCATGACGGTGCGTGTGTGTGTGTGAGGACGGCACTGTGTGTCCTGATGGGTCTTGTTGCTCACACTCTACTGCTGCTCCTGGCCCTGTGCAGGCCCTGAATCACACACACACACACACACACACATACACACACACACACACACTTTTACACACAATACTCCTATCGCTGTAATCATGACACTGTGTAATCGAGAGCTATAGGAAGATCAGGGAAGAAAAGCGAGTTTGCTTTAACTTCACAGCCTTAATGAGTGAAAGTGTACATCTCTGTCTTGTCTCATCACCCATCTGAGACGCTTCAGAAGCTCTAATGAATGATGGGAAACCCCTAGAAATTTAACCACTGTGTCTGAGTCACACCTGCGACATCATAACCGCACCACACGCCGCCCCCTAAGGTCGCACGGTTAAAGATCTGGTATTCCCCATAATTTCTCAGATCTGTTTACAGCCTTTTAGATGAGTCACAACGCGTCGTGTCCAGTGAGCAAAACAGCTTCTGTGCTCCTCGGTCATTAAAAACAGTTTGAGAAGCTGATCATGTGGAGCCTCTTCTGTCTTGCACATTGTTTAGGAACTTGCCGTTAGATACGGTATTTGAAAACATTTAAAACTCTAACACCTTACATCCACCAGCTATTCAGAAGACCTGAGTGTTTCCTCTTAAACAGTGCGAGTCTGTGCTGCTTTTCTTGGGCAGCTAAACAGTAAAATGTGTGTTTATTACAGTTTTTAGTACAGGTTTACTACCTGCTCCCTCGGTCGATGGACAGCTAAAATCTTCCTACTGTTCTAAAAAAGACTGAAGGCTTTGCCGAGTTTGTCTCAGATGCTTCAAAACATGGACCAACCTTTATTATTTATCAGGAGACATTTCACCTGAACGACTAAAAACTTCTACAGGATCCTTACAGCTTAGATAAGATATCAGATATGTCTGTGCCGCTTTGGATTTTCAAGTCATAAATTGTAGAATATGAAAAGCTTCGACACGCCAACAAGCAACTTGAGTATTGTACCGAGAATAAGAGGTCGTAAAATAAAGAATCTGTGCATTCCTACACACAGCTAGTAAAAATATACGCAACAGATAACGCTAGGAACTTTTAGGAATCTCGTTGTTATGGAAATATAATTTAACATGTGGTTTGATGTGCAAAGGTTTTGCTTTAACTACGGAAAAGACTGAGAGTCGACTACGTTTTTGAATTACAGGTCGAATCCACTTTACAGTTCATCATCATCATCATCATCATTATTATTATGCTTTGATTGGACACTCAGGCCTGAATGAGACATCCTACAACTCATCCTGCAGTGTGACGGTGTACAGTCGGGGGTTCAGGAGACCCGTAACACATCCTACATTTAGTAGGGAATATTTATTTATCGCATGCGCACAAAACAGACGTCGAAAACTGGAGTAACTGTGAAGAAGCCACACTGCATTTGTGTACTCATGAAATAATTTGCAGTGACTATACAGAGCATATTTGAGCAGCAACCATGAGGGGTTTATAAGCAGAAAATGGCGGTCATGTGTATGTGTGTGTGTGTGTATATGTATCTCTCTCTCTCTTCTTCTCCTCCAACCCTTGATTAAGGAACAGCTCATCACAGACATTGAACTGCTTCACATCTCATCTCCAATCCTTCCTGCTAGAATAAAAACAGCTCCACAGCTCCTCCCTGACTGATGTACCAGGATTTTTTTGTTTGTTTGTTTGTTTGTTTTTGCCCTAACCCTCAGCACCACTGCAGGATGACTTACTGAGTTAAAAGAGTCAGGATGAAGCGAGTCCCACCCTTTATCTAGGAGTTAAAATTAAAATCAGCAGCGGCTGCGTGTGTACATCAAGGGCGAGCGCGTCTATGCTGAAGGTGAAGCTCAATCCAGCTGCCATAGAGCCACAGAGAGATATTTATAGCCGCATCCTAAATGGCTCCGTACTCAACCCAGAGTGCACTAGAAAAGGGCGTAGAGGCCATTATTCACGCCCGCTGTGTTATTCACTTTTTAGGGAACACGCAGCTATTCGGGACGCGACCCTGTGTTTATGCGTTTAACCGCTAATTTAAAGCACTGGCTTTTAAACCTCTTTTTAAGGTCAACTGGCTAACTTATTTCTGAGAAATTGTTTGCCAAGAGCACGATTTTGGCAACTAATAAATAAATAAGAATGCCCTGGATTTATATTAAAAATAAAACAACCAGCGAGTGCACACATTAGCTAAAGCTAACGGTAATAGCAAGACGTGCTGTGTGCACAAAGCAGAACCTGGACTCAGTGTGTGTGTGTGTGTGTGTGTGTGCATATATTAGGTTATTTAAAAAAAAAAAAAGGAGAAGGAATACTTTAAACTACATACACAGTTTGACGTTGCAGTTTTTTTTTAAACTAAAGGCAATTGCTTAAGCTAGCATTAGCTTAGCAAGCTAGCCACGTCGTTAGCCTAGCGTGTATTATTTAGCTTAGCTAACCGGGTAGTTACTCCATGACCGTAAAATACCGCTAACAGTCAGAATTAAACTCTATATAAATATTAATTATATACATACAGAATAAATATATCCTTACCATCATACCGAGTCGCTCGAGCCGAGGAGTTAGCTAGGCTAAGCTAAATATCCTCCGGGCTGAAAACTATAGTGAAGCTCTTGGGTTGTTAGGGACAACTATTTGGCAGGAAGTGCGCAATAGCGAGAGCTCAACTTCCGGTTCTTACCGCTTTTACTTTAAAATGGCTGTATTCAAATTTCAAACTCGTGATTATTATTATTATTATTATTATTATTATTATTATTATTATTATAAGACAAATTTGTGAGTAAAATTGATAACAATTACCTTATAATAATAATAATAATAATAATAATAATAATAATAATAATATTCAATTATTCAATTATTTTTTCATTTTCAGTAACTGCTTTATCTTGGTCAGGACTGCAGTAGAAAGCATAGCCCAGGAACAGTAGGATAATAATAGCTAACTGACTAACCTACTAATTAAATAAACAATTTAATAATGATAATAATAATAATAATAATAATAATAATAATAATTAGAGATGGCACTGATCTGATATCCAGTATCAGTACTGGGCCAATACCAGCAAAATCGGTGGATCGAATATCAGAGCAAACATATCTGATATCGGATCCTGTATCAATTAGCAAAGACTGGAATTAGATTTAAAAAAAAAAAATATATATATATATATATATATATATTACAAGACTTGGCTGTTTTTCCTTTTATTAAGATTGATCTTATTCTATTTATATTTTATTCTTTGTTATGTTTATTATATTTACAATGTGAGTGATTTTGTTTTGAGTTTTACTGTAAAGTGCTTCAGTTAAATAATTTTTAATAATTTAATAACAAATAACAGTATCATTTCATTGGAAAGGAGAAAAAGTGGTATCATGCAGTAATAATAATAATAATAATAATAATAATAATAATAATACTTGTTTTTGACTGCAGAGATGCCGGAGTATATTTAATAGACGGATGTATCAAGAGTGGAATAATTTTCACGCATATTAAAGAAAAAGAAAAAGAATAAAATGTTGATTACAGGAAGACAGTCACCCAGATAAGAGTTTTATTGAATGTATTTATTTAACATTTAATAAACATCACAGTTAAATTAATACTTCTAAAAATTCTAAATCAGCAATATGGTACAGAATGCCATGTAAAATAAATATACATGAAAATGTACAAAATAAAGTCATAAACTTCCAAATATGGAAGAAAATAAACTCGTGTTATGTTTCTACAGAAGGTTAAAATTGGTCCAACAAACACACGCACCTTTTCATTCATCACACTATGAAAGGCCTGTCGAGCTTTACTGACGTTTTTCTTCTGTCTGAGAAGTAGTCTAGAAGGAGCTATTAATATTTCTAATTTTAAATCATCTGCTGTTCAGTGTAAAGTCATATTTCATTGCTCAGAAGGAAAGCTTTATGAGAGAGTGATGGGATGGAAGAACACACAGGTCACAGATTTTGTGTAAAATGTTCAAAAAGGCAATGAGAGATTCGAAGTTCTTTCAGTTCATGACCTCGAACCGATGCTGTGAGCGTGATGACACACGATTTCCTTTTCAAGTTTATGTTATTACTGGTATTAAAATAAAGCCAATTTTCTGGTTTAAATGATATTTACATATCGTATTAACAAGCAAATTACAGAAGCAAACATCACAGGATGAAAGATAAGCATGAAGACAGTCCTTGTAAGACACAAGAGTCAAGATACCTACTGAATAACAGCTAAGAGACTTTGGAGATGGATGAAATCTACTTTGGGGAAGAAAAAAAAACACCAAGTAAACCCTGGAGTTATCTTAACTGATGCCGAATGTGGAACTTTTCGTCTGTAGGTGTTTGTGTAATACGTATAAACATGTCCGATTTAAAAAAGTCGCCATTTTTACAGGGAAAATCTCTAGCTATCGGATGTGAACAGGTTTTTCCCGCACTTTTTTCCTCGTCATGTGCAATATTGCATTAAAGTACCTTTTATTCAACTTTGCAGAGTTTGATCGTATGCAAATCTGAAAGGCATCTAATTCAGTGCCATGAGCTTTATCCAAAGCCTGGCCATTACAGTCATATAGTCAGCTGTTTAAAATGTCCAGGCACTTCTTAGCCTCCCCGATAAGGAATATCCTCGTCCAGACACTTGGCACACGTTTTGCGTCTGCTCTTGCTGCATGGGTGTCGTCCATTTTTTGCGAAGATATGACTATCTTGAGGTACATAAACCTCACTTGGGCAATCACAGACGTCCACAGTGAGTCAGTCCTCTGTAGTGAACTCCATTATGGTCCCTCATGTGTGCTGAGCATGCATCCTGTGTTGCAGGTTTTTGGTCTGGAATGTGGGGGATCTGGGGGTCTGGAACAGACTACTGATAGGTGAAGTCGGCCGGAGGGCCGTATGAGAAGCCTGGGAAAGCGCCGGCCGCCTCTCGGACGCTGCTCGTCACGTGCAGGTTGTCGGAGTTGCACACGGAGGTGGAGACAGGCAAGTGGGTGAACTCGGGGTCAAAGTGCCGGAGGTCAGTGGGACCCGTCTGCAAATTACAATAAAAGACAGGATGATGTATAATTAAGCTGTGTTTAAAATCTGACGCATTTAAATAAACGTGAGTTATAATTATGAGTGCACAAGGGACGTTATCTTTGGCTTACCACTGAGGGAATAAAAGGAGGCGTGATCTTCCTGGCCATCAGGTCGTCCCAGTTGATGGGTGAGAAGAAGCTGTGGTTCTTGAGTTCCAGCTAAAGAAAGCATTTTAACAGTACATTAGAACCCTGAGCCTTTAAATCACAGAATTCTGTAAAGGGGTGGAGTAGGGTCCGTCTAGGGTAAGAGCTAGACTAGTGTTAGAGCTGGACTAGGGTTCGTCTAGGTTAAGAGCTAGACTTGTGTTAGAGCTGGACTAGGGTTCGTCTAGGTTAAGAGCTAGACTTGTGTTAGGGCTGGACTAGGGTTCGTCTAGGTTAAGAGCTAGACTAGTGTTAGAGCTGGACTAGGGTTCGTCTAGGTTAAGAGCTAGACTTGTGTTAGAGCTGGACTAGGGTTCGTCTAGGTTAAGAGCTAGACTTGTGTTAGGGCTGGACTAGGGTTCGTCTAGGTTAAAAGCTGGACTATGTTTAGGGCTGGACTAGGGATCGTCTAGGGTAAGAGCTAGACTAGTGTTAGGGCTGGACTAGGGATCGTCTAGGGTAAGAGCTAGACTACGTTTAGGGCTCGGCATGTAAGATGGTTCACTGTATGTATTACAATAATCCCTGTAGTCATAGCAACGCTAAAGAGGCCAAATAAGGTCTTTCGGTCCAGAGAATGTGGTAGTTAAAGGTGTGATTTGTGATCGAACACTTACAAAGTCATCCTTCACTCCCAGCCTCTTGGTGCGGTCCTTCTGCAGAAGCCCTTCGAGCAGCTCGCGCCCAGCGTTGGACACGTTCGGCTTCAGCACCAGAGTCTTGTGCAGGATGTTGTTGTACATCTCAGCGGTGTTGCGACTATAGAAAGGAGGCTAGAGAGAGAAAGAGAGAGAAAGGGTTCTAGTTTCGAATTTTAAGCATATTTAAAATGCCGTAAGCTTAGAGTAGTGGTGAATTTTGACTCACCAATCCGTAAAGCATCTCATAAAGGACGGACCCGAGGCACCACCAATCCACTGTGCGGTCATATGCTTGCTTCTGCAGGACCTCCGGTGCCAAATACTGCAGGTACGAAACATAAGATCAGACCAAAAAAACGCGACACAAATTTTAAATCTATTATCAGACATGACTTGAAGAGGGCGTAGGATGTTATTCTCCTACCTCTGGAGTCCCACAGAATGTAGTGGTGGTGCCGTCGGGTTCCAGGCCTTCCTTGCACAAGCCAAAATCAGTGAGTACAATGTGGCCCTGAGAGTCCAGGAGGATGTTCTCCGGCTTGAGATCTCTGTAAAGAAATAAATCATTTAAAAATGGGCTTAGATGATCATTTGACCTGGTTGATGACCACTAGGGGACAGCATTAGAGCGCACCTGTAAACGACATGCAGGGAATGGAGGTAGCCAAGAGCGCTGGCGATCTCAGCAGCGTAGAACCGAGCTCTGGGTTCCAGGAAAATCCTCTCTCGCTGGAGGTGGTAGAACAACTACGGGAGGAATTTAGAGTATAGCAAAAGGTCAACTTCGTGCCCAAGATCTCATGTCAAGGCTCATATGAGATGTGTTTATTATTTCTGCATTAAATGAACAGTGTATGTGTATTAGAGTATGATCATTACCTCGCCTCCATTGACGTAGTCCAGCACGAAGTAGAGCTTTTCGGTGGTCTGGAAGGAGTAATGAAGCCCCACCAGGAACGGGTGTTTGATGTTCTTCAGCAAAACACTGCGCTCAGCCATGATATGCTTTTGCTGGGGGAAAGAATAATGAGGTGAGACTCAATATTGTGACATTTCACCACAGGAAACTTAGACGTTAAAAGATTAACCACTAACTAAGAATAATCAGTTGTTCAGTTCTTGACAGCTTCTCACCTCTTTCTTCTTCAGAATGATCTTCTTCTGGAGCACCTTCACAGCGTAGTACTGCTGTGTTTCTTTGTGTCTGGCCAGCAAAACCTGGAAAATAAAAATTTATGATTAATAGGAGTTCATCGAAGTATTACATGGTTCACGAGAAAAATTCTGACCAGGTTCTGAATATACACCACTCACTTTTCCAAAACTCCCCTTGCCGATGATCTTCAGGTAGTCGAAGTCGCAGGGTTTTATCCTGTCAGAGGCGGAAAGAAAGGAGCCAGTTAGGAGCTAAGGAAGCCAAGATGAACACAGGGAACTGTGAAATAAACGCAATAAAATAAATGTAAATGTATACATGGGTTTACTTACTGAATCTCCTCAGCTAGCGAGCTCCTTGGGGAGGTCAGGCACATCTGGATCAGGAAGACAATGAGCAGAAATGATGTTATTTACGGGTAGAGTAACAGATTCATCCAAAGAAGGTGTATAGACAAGATACTATTTGTGCCAAAGTGAAATGGACTGGATAATCAATTGGATTGCATCCAGAGTCCAAAGAGCCAAAAATGAAGTCTTATTGGAATTTCTATCTCCAAATATCCATTGGGAAACTCATTATTGGCATTTGAAGGGAGGTCATGACCTGTTGCTTTGGTCTAAATACAGAATCAATCACCCATCCAATCATTCTGGCACAAACATTAGTTTGTACTTGTGCCTACCTGGGGTGAGCTGATGTCACCATCTCTTCCCGTTTCCTCGTTCTGGTTCTCGTCAACCTTCAGGAAATGGTCTTGAGAGCTGTGAATGAGGAGAACGTTACTGAAACCACTAGGTGGCAGTGTGTGTTTTGCATGGTCAAGACAGGCTTCTGGAGATGCACTGATAAGTTTAGTGACACAGCAGATAACAGCCCATTTTTTGGCATTATTCAGAGTCTTGTTTTTAAGGCTCAGACAAGACAGAAATTCTCTCAGGTTAAATAAAAAAAACAAAAAACCCCAAAAAACCCTGAAGTGACTAGAGGTGACAGATGAGTGGGAAGGGAATTTTCCACAACCTCAGTGACTGAGCACACAGGACGAGACAAATGAGCCAGCCCTATTCACGTGTAATGGAATTAAACTATTATTGTCGTCTAGGGGACATGTAGGATTTACTCAAAGATGCTTACAGCAGCCTAGACGCTTCAACACAGGTGGGCTGAAAAGATTATTCTGGCTTTATTGTGCAACATCGAGATTA
This sequence comes from Pangasius macronema, assembly GCA_037577455.1. Classification (NCBI taxonomy): domain Eukaryota; kingdom Metazoa; phylum Chordata; class Actinopteri; order Siluriformes; family Pangasiidae; genus Pangasius; species Pangasius macronema. The sequence continues at coordinate 3,761,611 of CM074973.1, forward strand.
CGCTATTAAGGGAAGGAACAGCCGAACCCTGGGACCGATGGGATTACTGCACTAATTTACGCTGACCTCAGTTCAGTCGGATAAACAGAACAGCTAAGATGAATAAATGAATGAATGGATGGATGGATGGATGAATGGAGCCCTTGTGAGACTCAGTGGCTCGATGGTTCAATATCCAAACATGTCAAACGGACATCTATTAGTCTTTAAACACTTACTGCTGGCAGATGTGAGGGTTGGAGACCAGCTTCTGAATGAAGTCGTTTAAGCCCATCTTCCTTTCTTTGATGAAGGCTGTAAAAAAAAAAAAAGAGGAGTTGTTTTTTTTGTTGTTGTTATGTCAGATAAGCGTCAAACCAAATCAATCATGGCCTCACAAGCCACACAGTCTATAATTTTCTATTATTTAAGTTGGTCGATGACGGACAATCCCATCAACCGCTCTGCCTCAGAGCTTATACGATGCGGAAATCAAAAATTAGCTCTGAATGCTCATGATGAATTAACACAAAAGGTATGAACCTTCAACCTTCAGTTACGACCCATCATATCAGTGGTATGACTAGAACACACACACACTCAGATTCACATGAACACTATGTGAACACATGTCCATCACGCACATACAGGCATGTCTGTGTGCATTTCTGTATCGCTTCTCAGATAGCAAGTCAAAATATTTTTCTCCTTATGCCCCATGTCATGACTGGATCTTCTCTGAGTGAGTTATGACTCACACATCTTCAACACACATTGAGCTCAGGGCACGAACTCTGAGAAATAAAGGTGCCATAACACACTCTTCTTTGTACATTGCTGTCACTGTGGTATCACCAACGGTACATGACCTGAGTCTTCAGTATGTCTTCAGCCTTTCATTTTATCTTTAATCTTAATACCTTAAGATGTTCCTTTGATGGCTTCACTCAGCCAGAGAAAAGGACTAGTACAGGTTGGTACCATGATACAGAGCATGTGTACTTATTATTATTATTATTATTATTATTATTATTATTATTTAATAATTTTTGAGTTTAGTTATATAGTCACTGGTGCTATAGTGAAAAGCTCTGCTGCTTGTCACTGGTCACTTTGTAGTCAATGATACTAAAATAAATAAATATAAACATTATTATTATACAGGTGTCAAATGTTATACACACACACACACACACACACACACATACATACCGGTGAGCACGGACACGATCCCCCTCATCTTGCAGTAAGTCAGATCACAGCGACTCTCTGTTACGGCCATTTTACCGATTAATCCGCGCGAGAGCGTAACAGACTAACACTGAAGCGGAATAAATCCTGAGTGGAAAGTGGAATGAATCGACCGGAAGAGCAGCGCACGCGCACACACACACACATATACACACAGAAACACACGCGCGCGCGCACTCACTCACTCACTCACTCTCACACACACACACCGGTGTCTCTGATCCCCGGTCCTGACTGTCTCACTGCTACCCGCGCGCGCTCTGCGCTTTTATACCAAGCACGTGGGGAGTTTGACAGGGAGGCGCGGCGGCGACGTCACTCGCATAACCAAGGCAACTGTGGAACCGTGGTGACGTCGCGGGAAGTCTCACGTTAGAGCGCGAGGATCCGCTCGGGGTCGCTTGGGGGAAGTCTCTCTCTCTCTCTCTCTCTCTCTCTCTCTCTCTCTCACACACACACCCACTCTCTCTCTCTCTCTCTCTCTCTCTCTCTCTCTCTCTCACACACACACACCCACTCTCTCTCTCTCTCTCTCTCTCTCTCTCTCACACACACACACACACACACACACTCTCTCTCTCTCTCTCTCTCTC
>CM074973.1:3763533-3773874 GCA_037577455.1 Pangasius macronema
CACACACACACACACACACACACACACACACACACACTCTCTCTCTCTCTCTCTCTCACACACACACACACACACACTCTCTCTCTCTCTCTCTCTCTCTCTCTCTCTCTCAATTCAATTCAATGTGTGCTTTATTGCCATGACAAAATATTGTGTATTGTCAAAGCAACATACAAAAGAGCAAGAGAAGTAGGAATTGAACAAGACATAAAGTGAAAAAACAGTAATGCAACATGTACATTAATGATAACATTATCTCTCTCTCTCTCTCTCTCTCTCTCTCACACCCACCCACTCTCTCTCTCTCTCTCTCTCTCTCTCTCTCTCTCTCTCTCTGGCTCTCTCAGGGAGTTTTTATAAGAAAAAGTTTATAAAATGAAACAGTTTGGAGGTAAACTAATGTAAATTAGGACACTAACAGTGTGTGTACATCCCACTGTCAGGCTTCTCCTCATTTAAACATGGCCACTGTAAAGGAACACTCCACTCTGAATCACATTAAACTTCACATTAAAGTATTTGCCACATGTTGAGTGATGCTGGTGCTGATTTGTTGATTAGTGCTATAGTTTTGTTGTTCCTGTGAGGATTTAGAGGTCGTGTCCCACGCTGAGGTCACAGGGTGACAACGTTATTGCTAGCACAGTTACAATGGAGTTTAACAGAAGAAACATTGCTTTCTGTTAGCTCCTAAAAACAAAAGAGCTTCTTTTTCTCATGCCACATGTCCGTCATGTTAATAAGAAATCCACCATAGAAGTCTCGTGCAGACTCGTGCAGCTATACGACACACTTAAGCTGTAATTACTAATACTTGGAATTCCCCGCCTACAACTGGTAAAAACCACTGAACACCCCCTCAGCTTGAAATTTCTACTCGTCAACATGCGGTCATCGCCTCAACTACCAGGTCTTTCCCTGTTTACAGACTGACATCAAATCAACATGGCCGCTCACGCCGTGACTCCCTTCTGTACGTTTAAATGAGTTTATAGCAATACTGGCTTTAGAGCAGTTCATATACAGACACAGTACTTGGTTAAATCTATAACACTGACCATACTAATCATTGTTTTGAGAAGGAAATCATCAACATTAGCGTTATCACTAATGTTAGCCGGCTAGCTTGTTGCTAAGCTACTTGCTATTGTCTCCTCTTGCTGTGCTGCAATTTCAGTCCAAAATGTTGCATGAATGTTTGAGGTTCACTACAGCAAAACAGAACCAGCAGGCCTGTAACCATAACAGTGCAGTTAAAATAGCTTTTTATGAGCTTTCCATTCTCTGACAGAGCAAACAAAAGACTTTTCATGGAGGTGCCCATGTTTTGTTTCTGACAAACGACATCATTCTGACCTGTGAATTAATATCACGCTGCACAGGTTCCTCAGGCAGAGAATCGGCTCAGCTAGTTAGCGATGTACAGGATGATAAGTGTGATGGGTGTGATGGGGTTGATGAGCCGAGTGAACAGATGAGGAGGTGACAGAGCTGGACAGACTAAAGGAATAAAGTGCCGCTGCATCACTCTCTTTAGACAGAGGTGAAGCGAGGGCTAAATCCCACAGCAGCATTATTAACAGGTAGCTGAATGGCATTGTGGGTAATGTAGGAAACTATAAATATTGCTACGCAAGTCGCATCCATCCTGATCTCATGAAAAATGTGTACTAATGTGTACTAACTCTTCATTTGAACTGAGTGCATATTGTTATGAATTTATAAAAATGAGGCCTTGGTCACTTTATCAGACTTCCATAACGTCATGCGTTTTTTTTTTCACATTTTAAAATAAATTTAAAATAGAAACATTAATGAATGTCAACAGGATCAATCAAATACCTAAGATCATAAGTAAAATATTTGATTTTGGATTTTATAGAGCCAACTACTCCATTTCTAGGCCTACACGACAGCTGATATAACTGCATTACATAACTCTGCTGTCGGTGCAGGAAAATCACTAAACACCAGCCATCGCTGGAGCCACACCTACAGAATCACAGCTATTCTCAAAGATACATAAACAGACAGTTTGCAATAGCACAGCTACGAGTGACGATCAGACTCCAGCGTTGGATTATGTTAGCATAGAAAAAATATTGACTTGACATCCTCCTTGATTCGATGCACATCTCATTTCTGTAGCATGTTGTATATCATAGTGAATGACATCTATGCTGTAATATCCCTGACCTCCTCCAGAGACATAAATCCCAGAGACATAAATCTACTTAAGCTCAATTTCTTTAGCTACTCCTCATTTCTATGGAGTCTGAGGTCAAGGTCATAGTGATGCTCCGCTGCAGTTGGCTCACGCAAGCTGAATGTTATGATCGCAGTCGGTTTTCTCCCAGTTGCCTATGCTCTGGTGCTACATTAACCCTGTACATTATGCAACTGTGTCTTAACAAGTGCTCAGGTAATAACCAATACCTAACGATGGTCCTTTCCATCTGCTATTCCTTGACTGGGGTGTAAAATGATATTACATTCACAAATATATGTGTGAAGGAAAGGTAAATGACATTAAACACAGGTAAAGTGTCCTTCACATCAACCTATGATCATATTTCAGATAAATAACTTTATATTAATAGTAAAAAATACATTATTAAAACATCTACAGCATTATAATACTTTAAAATCACATTTTTTTTACATTAATGTGCAAATCCATTTTAATGCTTTCAGTATGCTTTTCCATGAGTCGTCCATTTTAGGTCATGTCATTCACTCAACCCTGCTACCTGAACACATTCACCCCTATACAATATTTGGAATATTGGAATATTTGAAGTGTTGAACAGGAAGTTGCATCGTCTGATTTTTCCTGAAGATCACAGGAAGAAGAAAAGTGCTAAGTCTCTTATTCAATTTCTTTGTATATTTTCAATGACATCGTGATATTGACTGATGAGACCGCTTTAAAAACACAATGCTGTTACCCAAATTATAGACTGAAAGTAAAAATACATTTTAAGTAAATCATTAGAATGTCCTTAATGTCCTCATTTCATTAGCACGGATGCTAGTTAGCCACATTTTGTGTATTTGCTAATTCTATGCAAAAATAAACCCCCTTGCTTTCAAGCCTGTTAATTCTAAAAATGAGATTTGAATGGATAAATCACAGCTTGATACAAAAATAAAGCTTAATTTTTAAGAGTTATATGGGCTAAAGGGCACTGCGATCTTGAAATCACCTTAATTTAGCGTTATATAGCTTACAACCGGTCTGAAATCATTCAGTCATATAATCCAGTGATTATATAATTTGATAAAGCTGATGATGTGCTGCCTGTTTATATGACAGCAGAATAAAAGAACGTGATATTCACACAAACAGATTCATCACACAATGAATGCAGGGCTGGCGTCCAATCACTCAGCACTCATAACGCTCAAGTAAAGAGTTTGCAAGGTGGAAGACAAGGAAGTTCCTCTACAACTGTTCCTGTTTCAGTTGTAGTTTACATAAAAGTCTGAGGGATTTCCAGTCAGAAAGTACATTATATTCCCCTATAAACACATTTCAAAATAGTTCCCAAGAACCACATTAGCAGCAAAAAGAAAGAAAGAAAGAAAAAGGTTACACTGCTTGTCTGCTTGACAGTGAATCATAATAGTAGATAGATAAAGGGTTGTACATTGATCAGGGAGAAGTGGTATTCCCCCAGCTGAAAGCTTTAATCATTCACTTTCACAGCTACAGTGTCCTTTTACAGTGATCAGATAACCACGTAGACCTGGTAACCTGATCTCGGGCTACATCTGAACCACCTCTCCTCTTTTTCCACTTCGCTATCCCATTACCTATAGCATATTTTTAGTACGAAGGGCCCCATGCTCTCTCCTACATGCCAGGTGGCCATGCCAAGAGACTTCACTTCCGTCGTAACACCCTTCCGAGCGAATCTGCTGTGTTACTCGGGCTCTGTTGCCATGGAGACAGCCACCTCGAGCTCATTTGTGTATATGTGTGTGTATATTTGCATTACAGGAAGTGTGTCGCTGGGTCGGGTTCCCTTCTGCCACGCTCCAGAAGGCTGATGGCAAGACTGAGTCATTCAACCCTCTGCATGCTACTCTCTGAATACATCTGCTGCTGCTCGGGTGATAAGGAGACTTCGAGAGCATTCCCTGAAAGAATAGTCTGTACAGCTCGGTCTCAGGGGAAGGGTCCCAGTCGTCCTTGTAGCTAGGATTCTGCTCAGACTGTTGCAAAGTTTTGATCTGCTTTCTCCCGATGGTGTTTTAGTGCTTGGTGTAATGGCCGAGGGCAAAATGTTGTTTTCACAGCCCTTACATGAATCCCTGGCACTACTCTCTAAGGAAGTCATGTTCATTCAGACTGTTCGGGCACAGGAACTTTGTGACATTTGATAATGTAATTTACTGTTGAGCTTTCTTTAATCATTTATCTGATAATTCAGCTGCTAAAACATAACATACAAGCCTTTTTATTCTCTAAAGGTTTAGGATACAGGCTAAACCACCAACTAGTGGCTAACATTTAAACATAGGAAACATGCTAACACAGAAACTAGCATAACAGTAAACAAAAACTAGCATCCAACACACACATCCAGCTTAACTCAACTGCCCACTTACCTAACCTTTACCTTTACTTACCTAACTAGTGATACANATCAACTATAGAGGCTTACACATGAACTAAATTATCAATAGGAGAATATTCAAGATAACACAGAAACTAAGCAAATAAAAACACATCTAGCTTAAACATTTAAGCCTCCATTTTTACTTATCTAAAAATGATACAGGCTAACCCATCTACTAGTAGCTTACATTTCAACTAAACTAGCCATTGGAAACATGCTAACACAGAAACTAGCATAGCGAGCAAACTAAAAACACACATTGAGCTCCATTTTTTACTTATCTACCTAGTGATACAGGCTAACACACCAACATATAGGTGAAATATGCTAACATAGAAACTAGCATTATAGCAAGCAAACTAAAAAACACACATCCAGCTTAAATCAGGTGCCTGTTTTAACTTACCATCTACTTAAACTGAAACACATAACAATGGGCTAGCATGAAGGTTTGCTGGTTAAAACTTAATTAGCGTAATTAGTAATTGAAAGGTAGGAAGGAGTTAGTTAGAAGATGGAAAACATGTCGTCTTCCTCAAAATAACTCCAGAAAGTTTACTATAATGTCATGTAACAGTTTGAGGAGTTTGAAATCTGAGACTTTTTCTACACTACAGAGATACCCGATTCCAGGAAGTAGCTCCAGTGTATTTCAGTAATAATAGAAGGTGTAGTAAAATTAAGTGAAGTGCACAGTGTTTCCAGACAAACAGGAAAGTAAATCAGTACATTATGCGTTATAAATACAGGTCATAAATCACATATGACTTCATTCATTCATCCAGCTGTACTGAATAGGGTTTGTGTCAAGCTTCTGTGATGTTAAAGTAAAGCAATGAGTATCTTAGTAAAAGCGTTAGAACGTGTGTAGAACATTTCCTTATATATCTAGAGGAAGGCGTGGAGGAGAAAATTCATTTCCTCCAACTAAATGACAGGAATCTGGTCAGTTTTTCATCACAGGAGGAAAACGGTGCCAAGCACGAATTAACCCTAACATATTTTGATTTTTTTTCTGAGTTGTACGTTAGTAGCTTCTGGCTATGACAGAGATTGTGAGAGAGAAGATCAGAGTGTAGGACAACATCATCTGTCCGTGTGGGACTGAGACAGAGAGACTGAGTGCTGGCTGTCCATTCTGATTATAGATTATAGATGAAATGAAGCAGAGAGAGAGAGAGAGAGAGAGAGAGAGAGAGAGAGAGAGCTATGGCACTGAAAGAACACCAGGAAAGCAGGTCATGTGGCCTTTGTTAATTAAAAAGAAGGGGAAGTGAAGAAAAAAGGTTACAGTGAAGGAGTATTCAGGAGAATCTCAATTCTTTCTGGGTAAAAAAAGATAATGAGTTCATGAATAATTAATAGTGAACAGTTAATTGTGAAGCAGAGGTCAGAGAAATGAACAGAAGAGAAATAGTGGAAGATTTTCATACCGAATTATAACATTATTTACGATATTTACGGGTATAATGTGTCAAGGACCTGAGTAAATGTTAGCATTAATGTTATGATATACCGGTACAGATAATTGCCTTGTGTTAGTTAAATTATGCTATATTTTTGTTTGTTAAAAAACTTTTTCTGCTGCATGCAGGGCAAATTACAAGCCTTTCCCTTCCTCTCAACTGTCCCTGCCTGTATCCGGTTCAACCTACGCATGCCTCGTGAGCTGCATTTCAGGGAAAAGGACTGATCAAAGCTTAAACGCTCCAGTTCCTCCTGGGGGCGGAGCTAATCTCAGGGCTGGAAGTATAGAGCCCGGAATGAAGAACCTAGGCAGATGCACTGCATGAAAATGTTATAAATCATGTTTATTTTTTTTTCTATGGCATTTTTGCAATTGGAAACAATTTACAAGTTACAAACTACACCTTTAAAAGTGTTCTTTGCCTGAAAAATTACAGTACATAACCGATTCTGATTAAAAACAAACAAACAGAAGGCTAATGATGATCAGCTTTCAGCAATATACTAACACTTGGCTAAGTGAATAATGAACCCTTTTAAAGAAATCTTGATATTTTTCCATCTGGTTGAATTTTATACCATTCCCAAATTTGCAAGTCTACTGGATCAGCAATGATTTTAGTGAAATGCTAAAAAGGTTCTTACCTATGAAGGATTTCTTGCCAGGCTTCATGTCTGTGTAGGTGTCTATGACAGTGTGAATCCCTCTCTGAGTGTGAGTAAGGAGTAAAATAGGTGAAACCGTAAGTTTCCTACGTCTCCATCCTTCTGGCTGCAGTTTCAGCGCGTCTGTATCTTCCTCACATTTCAGAGTCAGCACTAATGAAAGTGGCAGCACAGCCCCGCACCTGTCCTCACCTCTTGTTCCTGTTCCTCAGGTGCATGGACGAAACAAAAGCACCAGGTGTCATGTAACACGTCGTCTCATGAGCATCCCTCTCGCACCCTGGGAAAACCCGTGTCTAGGTTACACCAATTACACACACCAAGTCCTGAATATCGCCTCCTGACTGCACCATCAACTGCTAATAACTTCCCCACTCCTCCTCTCGATCTCTTTGGGACAACGACTTGGCTCCTTTGGCTGGATCTCTACAGTGTCCTTTTGCTGGGACTCAGCATTTCCGTGGCAGGCAAATTGCGTGAGCGCACCTGCACTCGCTCCAGAGGCAGAGCAAACCGGTCACTGATGACGTGCAAAAGACAACAGTGGACCAGGATGATGGATCCTTTTTTTGTTTGCTTGTTTTTTTTTTTTTTAAATAGATACTCACATGGGCGTTCGTTTTAATCTCAGACATAAGGGATAAAGATCAGCTTTCACTGTTAGCTCTTAAAAACAAAAGAGCTTCTTTTTTATTACCATTTTCCACCAATGTCCAGTGCAGTAGCAGTGGAGGCACTGGTGCAAATGCTAGACGCAATGTCCCAGAATGCAACGCAGCTACAGTATACGATGAGGTACGGCAGAGATTCGGCTTGGCTAGTTAGCGGCTTACAATGTGAGCATAAAAGTTGAAGCTTTGGAAGTTTGAGCAGAGTGTACAAATGTGGAGGTGAGAGAGCTGGACAGACTAAAGTACTAAAGCGCCGCTGCATCGCTCTCAAAATCACTCTCTGCATCAATAGCCATGAGGCGAGGGCTAAATTCCTCATCACTAACGCAGGTAATGTAGGACACCATTAACCTGTGCTTGGGTTACTGTCTGTGTGTCGTTTCACATGATCTCACCCTGTCCATGTGGGCTTCCTCTGGGTTCTCCAGTTTCCTCCCATCACCCAAAAACATACGAGTTGGGGAAGTGGCTACTCTAAATTGCCTATAGGTGTGTATGAATGTTTGAATGTATGTGTCCATGGTGCCCTGAGATCAACTGGTTTCCCATCCAGGGTGTATTCCTGCTCCTGGGACGGACTCCGGATCCACCGTGACCCTGACCAAGATAAAGCACTTACTGAAGATGAAGATCTTCACGTATACAAAACAAATTCTTCATAAAGTTTCATATTTGAAACTAGTATTTTAAGCAAAACAAATTTTAAGTGTATAACAGATTAATGAAATGTGACATGAAATGTGAGAAAATGTCTTTTAAAGAGTCAGGATATGACTGAGCTTCATGAAGCCTCCTGTGGTGAAGCACAATGTTGTGCTAAAATGTGTTGAATTTCAATCAAATTTCTGAAAAAAAAAAAAAAAATCAGGTCTGCTCCTCATACAGATTTCATACTCGCTTCGTGAGAGACAATCACAATCTGATTACTCTGCCTGTGGATTTTAATAGCTGGATTTTTAATGGCCTTGGTTAATGGAGAGGTTCCACCTTGTGCAGTAGGTGAAAATAGCTTCTGCTGGGTCACCGAAAATAACAACCGCATATCAGTGATATAAAGCGACGGGAGGGAGCTTGTGTAATGGGAATGGGACGCTTCACGGGAGCTTTAATGAACCGCTGCTCCATTATATCTATTATTATATTATCACCTAACTCCAAGGCCACGGTGCTATTTATTACCGTCTACATTTCACACAGGCATCCAATCAGCACAAACACAACTGCAGAAATACAGCTTCAAGGCCTCTTCATCAATTCCTGCAGCAGCAGCAGCACAAGCAGCAAGGCCTCTAATAAATCATATCCCAAACATAACCGAATGCTTTAATGGAAGATGTGAGTGTGCTGTGTGCTTTGTGTTCGCATACGGAAAAATCACATCCATTTCACTAGAGAGCAGAAGCTCTTCAACAAGCAAATATGTGAAGGAGATAACATGATAATACATGAATCGTGTGTGTGTGTGTGTGTGTGTGTGTGTGTGTGTGTGTGTGTGTGTGTGGGTGTGTGTGTGTGGGGGGGTCGTCACTGGGAAATCAGGTGAAAAATGAGTCCTGTGATAAAATGAATTGTGTAAAAAAAAAATCCCACATAAACATAAATGTGAACAAATTTAGAAAACAATACATCATGAATTATATGAAAGAACTATGTGTGTAAATAAATGAATCATTTGAAAAATATCACAGGAAAATAAATGAGTCAACAAGTGAAAAGTTAAAAAAATAATAATGTCAAAAAATAAACCAAGTAAATAAAAAAAAATCACATCTAAAATAAAGGAATCGATTGGGGGAAAAAATATGGAAAAATATAATGAAGAAAGAATTATGTGAAATAAATCACTTAAAAATAAATGAATCGTGAAAGAAATCACTTGAATCATGTGGGGAAAAAAATCACATGTGAAGAAAATAAATAAGAAAATAAAATGAAAATAAATGAATCTTTTGGAATGAATCATGTGTGAATCATTGGAAATAATCAGGTGACAATATACAAATCATACAGGGGAAAAAATCACACATGAAAATGAATTAATCATTAAAAAATTTACATAAAAAAACCCATGTGAAAATAAAAACACAAGAAATGTGAGAAACATAAGATCTCTAAAAAACAAAATTTACATTTTACTTGTGAATCATGTGATCGTTCATATCTGAAGTATGTACAGAATGTTGATTCGGTCGCATAGTGGACTGTGTGTTTACATGGTGGCTGTCAGTCAGACGTCATGTGTGTGTGTGTGTGTGTGTGTGTGTGTGTGTGTGTGTGTGTGTGATTGTTTCCACCCCTTTTTGATACTTGAACACCATGAAAAAAAAATCCTGAATGGTCACATTTCATTTCACAAGTCGAGGAAGTGAAACTGGTGGAATTTTTGTGTCACATGACCTTTTGTTAGGGCACTTCCTACCGCTTCAGCATGACTACAGCTTTTTCAGTAATATATTACTATATTACTATATTAGATCGAGTGCCAGTGTATTACAGGATTTGCATAAGAAGCAGAAGGACTAAGAATGACTTTAGTTATGTGTGTATTTTATCATGCAGTAGGTGTGGTAATTCCCTATGAACACCTGGAGCTTTTATTATTTGTATATTTTCAAATTCACATGATGGAAGAACTGGGTTCAATATCTAAGCCTATGTGTAGTGTATATGTATATGTATTTCCAGCTTGAAGTATTTTTATTATATTATATAAATGATGCAGTATAAGTGATTCTCCATTCTGATAGCTCTGCCATTGGCTCTACTATGTTATCGTTTCTATAGTAACAGCTCATTCAGAGGGACTTGTATGGTGAACACGCTCCACATTCTTCTTCTTCTTCTTCTTCTTCTTTCGGCTTTTCCCTTCAGGGTTCTCCACAGCGAATCATCACTCTCCACCTATCCCTATC
>CM074973.1:3779751-3790557 GCA_037577455.1 Pangasius macronema
CAAAAATCTACTTGAGTGAAAGTAAAAAGTAAACACAAGTTCATCATGTGGAACCCTGCATGACTAGCTAGTGAGAATTTGGCTTGCTGCTCCTCCAGTGTTTACGTACCTTTTTGCTAAAGCACACTACGAACGAAAAGAACACTTAAGTAGCTAGCTAATTTAACAAGCTAATTCACAAAATTGTACTAGCTAGCTAATTTAATTAGCTACTTTGAAAAAAAACTTAACTAGCTAGCTAATTTAACAAGCTACTTTGCAAAATATAACAAGCTAGCTAATTTCACAAAGTAATTTACAAAATGTAGCTAGCTAGGTAAGTTAAGAAGGTAATTTACAACCCTTACTTAGCTAATTTACCTAAGTTAACATCCTTCAAATCTTAACTAAAAATTAAAAAAAATGAAATTTTTTTTTTTGAGTATGGTAAACTCTAAACAATACTCATCAGACTTGGTCAAAATGAAAATGTAAGGAGTTTACTTACTTAAAATTTAATAACATTTGAGTACAAATCATCCAAAATGTTATTTAAGTACAGGAACAAAGTTACTCAGGAATTTTCCACTTGGGAGGTGAAACAAACAAAAAAAAAATTAGTAAAGTCTTAATACTTCAAGCTTACTTCGAAGAATGTTGGTGTTTATACGACCTGAGCAGAATATAGTAATTTGTTTAATCACAGGTCTATCGTAAGAGGATCTTTACTGTAAAATTTGACATGGAGCACGTTATCATTCAGTCTGCTTTAGAAGTCGGACAGGATTTTATTGAGATTACCTCATACAGTACGACAAATAATAATCATAAAAGTCATCAGTCATCGCACACTAAAACCGGATTTGACAAAATCTAAAACCTGCTCCAAACCTTCACTCCATGAGGAATGCCTGCTTGTACAATCACTAGTTTGGCCCAGAGCCATTTTAGCCTAGCACTAAAGCAAGCCACTTGCAAAGAAAGCAATAAAACCTCCCTGCACGGATGATTGCAGAGGCATGCCGTAGAGTCTGCAGTGAACTAGTATTTGGAACACAGCCACTGTAATATGAGTTTAAAGCCTGTGTTATATAACGCTGCAGATCTTTTCATCCTCTGAGTAGATCCTCGCTGCATCTTTAGCCTTGAACTCTGTCTCTTCCTTCAGGCGACTTCTTGATGAAAGCTTTGTATAATGACTTATAATTTGGTTAATGTGGTTTTGAGCCAGTTAGAGTATTAAATAAGATCTGTCTAATGTGCTTTTACAAGTCGCTGCAGATCAAGAACGTAACCTCGAAGGTCTAGATTAGTGTTTAATTATGTATAAAGAAATGATGATGGAAAGAAAGGCAGATTAAGGCACTTTTTTTCTCATGGAGTCATGTGAGACAGTCACTAGAAAAGACTCTATAATCTATATACAGAACTCACAATTTGGACGAATCAATTTCTTAAAAAGATCAGCCATTTCCAGTACAAGAGAATATGTAGAGCAACATTTACACTCAGTATATATCACATAGGTTAGGTGAAGACTGATTTATACTCTACTTCTTTCTAGTCATTACTGTGTCTAGAAATGTCACTAAAGTATTCATGCTGGTCTTCTCCAAATCACAAGTGCAAAGTGTGTGGGATGTTTCGTTAAAAGTGACACAGCGAGTGTGCAGAAAGTCGAATGAGTCATTTGATAACCAGAGCACATGATGAAACAAGATCTCACGTTAGCCACTCTGGCCTGTCAAAATGCGAACTTGAATTGGAAGACGTCGGTCAACGACAGGAAGTAGTCCATATTAAAGAAGATTTTGAATTCTGGGAGAGAAGCAAAAATCTGTGCATTTTTTTCATCTCTGTCTATTTCTGCTAAGAAGTTTTAGGAGAAACATTTGTGACAAGTTGATACCTAAATAAAACCCAAGTAAAAATCGCTAGGAAATCTCTTGAGGTTAAATCTAAAAAAAAAGAGCCATAAAGAAACAAAACAAAACAAAAAAACAAATAAATACTCAATGGTACAGTTCCTGTTTTGGTGTCTAAAGGGTCAACAAATTGATTTTCAATATTTCTCAATTTCACCTAAATCGGAATAGCACCTTTTCTTAAGACTTCATTCAAATAAACCTGAGCAAACTCCAACCACCTATGAGAAGGTTTTATTACGTCAGATGCTAGGCATTGTAACATTTGGGATGTTTCTTTAAATATCAGACGTTCTACTTAGAAAACTAACAGTCATTTTCACCAATGCCTAGGGGGACTTGATTAGTCTGTATGATCGCAGGGTGTAGTCGTGATGTGAGGTAAAGGCTGGTTGGTCCAGATGAACTGTTTAAGGACTAGGTTTGGCCTTATCAAAAGAGTTTTGTGAAAGTCAAATATATATATATTGCGGAATAGGTATGTCAATATTGGTATTAGACAGTATTATTCTAATCGCCGCTACGCTACGCAAAAAATTCTCTTCAGGCACTGAGTCTCACTTACTTGTTGCTGCTAGCTAACATGTTTAGACTGGAAGCTACAGTTAGCACTTTAGTCAGTAATTTAGCTACAGAAGCTACCCAGCAAGACAGACTACATTTGCAGGAATGTGATAGTAAAATAAGATATCTATTGACAACAAGAATCGATCGATTTTTCTAAGTACTACACAATGACGATTTTTCTAAGTACTACATAAATGACATTGGTTTCACTGTTATCCCGTCTGTAACCGTTTCATTCGTGTCTATTTCCCGACTGCTCATTATCACTTCATTCTGTCTGCGTATTTGATAGACATTATAGAATTTTGTAAATACATAAATAGTATTTTGGTGGAGCTGTGACCAAAGACGACTTCTTCCCATAAGAAATAATGTCAAGTACAAGTACACTGTGTAAGACTTTACGTTTACTAGTACAGTCAGGTTACTTATACGTTTACTCAGAAATTGTAAATCTGGCACCTGTTAGCAACTTTTTGTGCATGCATTAGCTACTTCCCCTAGTGCTCGCTAGTCTAGTGATTTTTCTCAGTCTGAATCAAACAATTTAAAAATAAATTCCACATATTAAACTCTAGATTCATTCAGTTTCATTATGGATGTTCACCACTGTGAGCTGGTTTGACTGGGACGTCTCGCTTGGGACGTGTTAAAATAGCTCTGGCTTGCATGATATATCTTGAAAGTCACATCTGCCTGTGATTGCATGATTTCAGTATCAGTCGGTTCTTCTTGGCTCTACCTGCATATGTGGAAAATAAGCTGCTGCACATACAGTCAGTGTGTGAACTGTGTTAAAAACACATAGCAGACGTCCCCAGGCAGCGTGCTTGGACTTGTTTCTTCAGTGTGATGAACAAATGTTCTGGAGACACAGACTTTAACGCCTACAGGTGTGTGTGTGTGTGTATGGGGACGTTGTTTTTTGGGAAGTCTGTGTTTGTACACTGCAGGAGAACATCACGGGCGAAACATACTGCTGTCAACCGCTCTGATCCAGCTTACTCAGAGCTCACACTGCTAGACTAGTACATCGGTTCCCACCCATGTGTTTCTCTGTTGCAAAATCGTCCTGCTCATGCTCAAGACAGGACAAGGGCGGAAAGGGTGTTTGTAGGAAGGAGGAAGACCATAATAGGTCAGAATAGTCATCACACACAAGAGCCATGCTTTGCATGTTCTCTGAGTGTGTACACACAGGAAGTTAAATAGTGCTTATCGTGGAGCTGTTATTAACTAACCTGTGGTCATTTCTGGAAGCTTGGTTGTAAAACTTTATGACGCTATATATAGTTATACGCACAAAAGTAGAAAAGGAAGAAAAATAGGTATAATGTTAAGAAAAGGCATGATGGTCAAAAGGAAGCAAAGCTAAGAAGAATAGTAAAGTCATTAAATATTATAATTATAATTTCATTTCTTATTTATTCATCTTCAGCAAGCACTTTCTTCTGGTCAGGGTCACAGTGGCATTGATCAGGTGTGTTAATAATTATGTCAATAATTAGGTCCTCACAAGGATAGTAAGGCAAAAGGGCGTGTGTGTGTACAGAATTTTGAAATATTTAACACAAAGTAAGTAATTGTTCAATATATTGAATATCCAAGATTCTGCACTATTTTAGGTGCCTATTTAAATGTAAGTAAGTGTGTGATATTAATCATGGTAACTGCTCTGTACAAAAAGGTCAGATTTTCCTCATGTCTAATCTCTTGTACTGAAGCGCGCGTTCAGACGTAAATGATCTAAATCAGATCTAAAATCAGATCTAAATCAGATCTAAAATGGATCATAAGGTTTTGCACAAACCCGTGGAGTCCGTGCCAGCTCGAGTGCACACTGTCATTAAAGCGAAAAGAGGATGTATCAAATACTAATAACTCATTCATGTAAATATTTTGAAGATTCTACTTGGACCCCACTGTATATATGAACAGTATATATCAGTCACAGTTTAAAAACCCCAGCACAGTTTTCCAACACAGCTTCAAAAACCTCGCACTGTACAGGCATGCAGAAGCCTGATGCCACGAAGCTATCAGATGTTACAGATATCTGAACCCGCTGCAGTGCATTTAGAAGCTGTGTAGCTGGTTCAGCTCATGTAGCGCTCATAAACCTCCCTGAGTCTGCTGGTCGTAATTTCCTCTGCACTCGATTTCTCTCTTTTGAATTACGTAAAATTGTAATTTCCGTGATTTGAATAGAGGACACAATCTAATGAATGCTAACATGAGAGCTTGCTAAAAGAGCACATTAATATGAGCTTGCTAGTGAACCCTAACCATGATGTTATCTCAAGGTGTAAAATTTACTGATTCATGGATTAGCTGGTTCACAAACAATACGGAAAACGTCCACAGTCAGAGTGCAACAACAATTACGCAACATTATGTCTGAATGTTCCAGAGAGAGAGAGAGTCAACACTGTTGATGAAACTGAACCGCTCTGATCCAGCTAGCCGTTTACTGCATGTGTTTTTAAGCTTCTCGTTCAAAATAAATGCCACCTTTCTAATTCACTTCCTGCATTTTAAATACAAGTTACTCAATATCATCTACTGTATAGTACACTATAAAACTGTCATGCCTTGCTACAAGGCCACATTAACACACGTGAACTAGCAGGAAATAAACTAGCATAACCTTAGCACAGTTTGTAACATTTACTGGAAATGTTATACTGTTTCTAAAATGGTTAGTAAGTTAGTTTTAGCAAGTTAGCTATAAATGAAAGAGGCTAGCTACAGTAGTTATCTAGCTAGCATGAGATTATGAACGTAGGAATAAAGTTCAATTAGCTCCCCTTTCTCCAGTCATATCCACCGGATTATGGTAAAATCATATAGCGAAAAACATAACTCCAGCTTTCCACTGGGAAAACATTTGCAGTTCCACCTGATATTTTTTTGTGTGTGTGTGGAAGTTTAGGAGTTTTGGTGTAAGCCTGAGTGAAACAGGAAGTGAAGAAACTACCTACATCATCATGCCAAGAAAATGTTAATTAGTCAAACAGTCAATTTTGTTTATAGTTTATATTATTTATAATGATTTCCAGGTTATACGTTTCACCATATGCTTCAGGTCTGTTCAAGATTTAGAAGATTATTGTGCTATTTTTTTTTAAAAATGATCACAGCTATAAGCTAATGCTAGATAAGTATTGTGAATACAACATGGATACCAGATCAGAATCTATCAGCTAATAACATTTCCAATCTGTCTAGTCCACTAGAAGGCATTTAAAAAAAAAATATATTATAAAGATAATGGTTTGTGTCAGTGTCAGGCTTCTGTGCCCAAATATTATAAAGCACAGGAAGGGGTCAGACAGGGTAATAAGAGAAATCTGCCCCCAGTCTCACCCTCCATCCGCTTGCCAAGACAAACTACCACCCCCTCGTTTTAAATTTCATCTGCATACATTAAGCTGATCACAGTACAGAACATGCCACTGTAAACATCAACATATTTGTTTACTCTTGAATACATATTCCTGGATCGCTTTGCCAGTTCTAACACCGTGCCATCTGGAGAAAAACAACATCAACACCTTTTTAATTTACGCATATATGAAATCTCTTGTAATGAGGTTTACTGTTTGATGCTAAACAACTTGTGTTTTCAGATATTCAGTGATGCTGATGTCTGATGTTGCTTTCAGCAATGCGAAGGATTTCAAGTGTGCAACTTAGCACCGTTAGGGATTTTATTTATAGATGGCTAAATGCTTACACCAGTGAAATGAGGAATCTGAGACGGGATGTGAGCAAATCTGAATTTCAAGACCAACTGAAGATATGCAGGAGGTTTCTTAATTAATTACTCTCAATTTCTTTCTCTCTGCAGCCTGGTTTACGTCGTTGTGCTGAAGCTGCAGTGTATTTACTATATGACAGGTCTACAGAGTAGCCTGATTCATGCTCTACTTCTGTACACGTGACTTGCTTTCTGCTGATGTGGATGGTCCTACATGGATACTTTACTCCCATAGGAATATCTCAGAGGAATATCTTACCTACATACTGTAGATTTGACCCCAAAACTGCTGATTAAATCATAAAGACTTAAATGTCTTAAAGCTCATCCCAGGACTCTTATACACAATCTGCTCATCTGAACACCCTTTCAATACACTTAGTACTATTACTAGTACTAGCCTTTACTCTTCTACACCTCTACACTGTAATGAGTTATAATCCCTCGATCCGCTGTCACCCAGAAGAGAACATTTTCCCTTTTTGAGTCATGGTTTCCTCCTCATGTCGTCCCAGGAAGATTTTTCTTTGCCACTGTCACCTCTGGCTTGCTCATTAGGGATCTAAATTTAATCCGGATTTCTGTTCGTCTGCTTTGTGACAACGTCTGTTGTAAAAACTGTTATGCAACTAAAATTGTATTGAGTATTTATTTATTCATAAACATGTTCTTGAATCTGGTCACTAGTTTCAATATTAATGGAACGGCGAATTTCTCATACTGTATTTATTTAAATGTTTTATAGAAACTCGACTATACAGATATTTGCAACCTCACACCAGTAAATACTTCATATCCTACCAAAGGCCAGTGTGTATTTTGAGTAGCCTAACTAACAGTCTTGGAGTATGTATGTCAAGTGGAAAGTCAGGGAAAGACAGGTGAGCTGAGTGTGTGAAAATACTGTACATGGTGGCAACTGCCTCCGAGCTCCACTGAAGATATTGTGGAAAACGTCTAATGACTCACTTTCACTTCATTGTTCCATTTGCTCTTTCTTTCATTTTTTTTGGTTGTTTTCTCCCAATGTACACATTCTCTGCCTCTCCCACACACTACATTCTCTTCCAGCACACACAACACCAACACGTACATCTGAAGTGTGTTTACTGTGCCTTAGTCCTCGTCTGGCTGCATGCAGTTCTAGCTGACTGTAGCAGGTCTAACATGTGTGTGTGTGTGTGTGTGTGTGTAGATCTATGCTCCCATCATAACACACTGTTCCTTCAGTCTGCCCACGGGGTACGAATGATTAAGAAAGCAAACAGTGACAGTGAAGAGTGACAGACCAAGTGATGCACTGCTTTGCACAGTCACTACTTTACTGCATTATGTGAAAATAATATTATTTCCAGCCACTATGTCTGTAAAGGGCGTATGATAACCATGGATGAGAAGTTGGACGTTTCCCTCCACTGAAGGAAGAAATCAGAAAACCTATTTGCTCACAAATCATTTAGACTGGAAGCATAAGGTCAGTTGTTGAGTTCTGACATTTAAAGGAATACATACACAACACAAATCTATCAATACACTCTAACATTAAAGATCTTGACCAATGGTGGATCCATTCCAAAGCCCACCCTGGGAACACTGGGTGTGAAATGGTGTCCTGTTTCCCAGAATATAAACAAACAAGTAGCCTAATTTAAACCACCACGACTCAGACAGTTAATAAGAATTCTGTCAATGCGTCACACAGCATCGCACGTTTATGTTAAAGAACGTGGTCTTTCTTCGTCCCAAGAGCTTCACATCTGCCCTCTTGCTCACTCCCTCTTGCTCGCGCAACTTACTGATTGACGTCCCATGAGATCCCAGTCTCAGTCAGGTGCCTTGTGAACTTTTCTGGTAAACTTTACGAAAAAAAGATATTTGTATCTGTATTTGTGTTCATTTAGAACACGTTATTTTGGTTGCACCCCTAGAGGGCAGGGACTGGGACAGGTTTTATTTAGGAACAAATGCTTCTTACAAATGCTGCCAACACATCTAGGTAGTTAGGATGGTAGAGGTAGTACAATTATCTCTAGATAAGTGATCAAGAAAACTCTATATAGTTTTTTTTAAAATCCAGATTAAAAATATACTTGTTTAAATTGGGCTATTAATGGTTTCTGCATCCTTTATCTCAAAATATTAGTGAAAGTAGATTGGTTCATTAGTGTGCTTTTATATATATAACAATGAACTCAAAAGGAAAAGCGCCATATAAGTAAAGATGATGATGATGATGATTATTATTATTAGTATTGTATTACAGTGTTTTGGCTTGTAGATATTTCAGATATGCAGAGAAAAGATATTGTACCTTCCAGAACTTGAAATGAATTAATGTTAATGTTAAGAAACTAAAAACAAATGGAACTAAATTGCAAACATGGAAAGGCTCCAATGGCAATTTAAAATGTGAGGCTGAAACCTAGTTTTGTTTATTTGGGCTTAGTCCCATATAAAACAAGATTATTCCTGTTCTGCATACAAAAACAGAAAGAAGAAAAGAAAAAGAGATGCTATTTACTTTCCAGAACCTTCTGACCTCAGGCTCGGTCGTGGTCTACATTATTCAGGGAGGGAAAATAGTGTGATAGGGGAACCGAAGAACACCTTTCTCTAGAGGCGTCAGTGTTTCATCCAGCCTCTTGTGCTTTGTGCTTGGCTCAGGGCTCCGTGTGGGGTTTGGGTGGGATTGGGAATGCATTAAGGATTGACTGTTACATCAGGAAAATCAGGAGCGGTGGCCTGGAGAGCAGGCCTGAGTTTCGCAAAAGCAATGCAAAGTTAAAAATCATCTTAACTTGGAGAGAGCGTTTTCAATGTGATGCTCTCACTCCGTTTAACGATGATGGTCGTGCTGCAATGCTTTTGGGAAAATTGGCTCGGTGATGTACACAGTGCTAATAATGTGACTAATGAAAAAAAGGTCTAGCACTCGGAGGGGTGTTTTCGGTTTGGTTTTCATACCATAGTAGCAGATTTTACACATTTTTTTTTTCCACTGGGGAAAAGTATTTATGCAACCCTTCGACAAACATGTCTCCATCAGAAAGTCTTCCCAGTAGACCCTTTAACTATCCAAAGAACTCCTAATGGTCTGAGAGTCGGACGTGTAACCTGAAGGTGAACCTGAAGGTGGTGNGCTCCCCGGGCGCCGCAGCTAAAATGGCTGCCCACTGCTCCGGGTGTGTGTGTGTGTTCACTACTGTGTGTGTGTGTTCACTACTGTGTGTGAACAGTTAAGTTTAATGTTGTGGAAGATCTACACAACAAGTTATCACTTACGTTATAGCAGTTAGAAACAGTTGCTCTCTCACCAGCCATTATTTTTTCCCTGAAAGAGAACTTCAATTATTCTGTTTTTGTAAGTCCAACGCTTCTAAAATACCTTGTAGGTGGTGTTTGTAATGATAGAATGAGCGGTTACTATAAAAATAATAAAGCATGAGAGCAAAATCGTTTAAATTACGGCTGAAACTACAGTCAGATCTGCTGTTACAGAACATTAATCAACACCTGACCAAATCTCAGAATGCAACAACATGGTATATACACCATGTTATCAGTTTTTCATAAAGTATTATATTAAGTATAAAGACCAAGTCAGATTTGACATTATTTCCACTTATGTTTAAGTTGTTGAAATACATATTTATTAAATTAAATAATGGACTTAATAATGGTCATATGTCACAGAGCTGGAATGTACTTTCCAGAGTGTTCTGACAGAAAGCTCAGATGCTTCTTAATTAATCCGGAAGAATAGTGTGATAACTCTCCACCCCTCCTCTATCCGATGTTCTGTTCCCTCTTTCTCAAAACAGACGAGTGTGTAAGAACCCTTCAGGTCCCATGAAACTCCCGTGTGGGATCTGGCTGCTCACGTCACTGATAGACAAAACACCACACATGCTGCCTGCTCGGGGCTGTGGAAGTGGTCACACACACACACACACACACACACACACACACACACACACACACACACACACACACACACACACACATTCCTCCACTGGTCAGGAGATTCAGCCCCACGCATGGCTGTTAAATAGACCTTTTGTGTCGAGTTCGTAAAGGAATCTTCCTTCCATTTCCTTCACATCACACACAGCGTGAGTGTGGACCGGACACGAACAATACAGAGAGACTCACTGTTTACTTACACAATCTGTACCTGTATACACTCCTCCTGTTCTCGGTGGAATTGATACCAGAGTAGTATTATAATCAAATCGTAATTCATATCTTATCATGTTCCAGATGAAAGGTTTATATTAAACTCATTTGAATATGTTATCTTTTCTAAAGTGACTAACGTATACCAGGACGACTACGTATGCCGGACACTCCACCCAAACAGATTTCCGTCTTTAGGACTTTACACTTTCTAGTTTCTCAGTAACATGACAGAAAAAAAAAACGGAGGCTGATGTGGCAACGACGTGAAGGAAACGGGAACTACTTATGGACATTAACTGTAACTATTAATGTCTAACATGTTGTTCTTTAATTATTAAAAGTTGTAATCTTTGGAAAATTCCTGTTGTAGAAGGGGAATAAAACACTCCCAAACAT
>CM074973.1:3811037-3822342 GCA_037577455.1 Pangasius macronema
TGTTCACTACTGTGTGTGTGCACTTGGATGGGTTAAATGCAGAGCACAAATTCCGAGTATGGGTCACCACACTTGATTTCTCGGATTGAACAAATAAAATATGTTTATGATGGGGATGATATGTTTAAGTGGGGATATTAAGTTATACCGCAGTAAGCTAATTGCTCAAAACCTTTTTTTTTATTTCTTATTATATTAAACAACTGTAATTGCAATAAAATAACATGTAACTGTTTACTTATCTCATTTTGATCATGTGTCATGGCATTTAGATGTTTAAATAAAAACATAGGATTCTATTTTTTTTAAATAGGATTAATGCTTGAAGCAATGATCATGCTGATTACACTGTCTTGGTGGGCCTTGATAACACTGAGAAGGCCTGCCTAGAGGAGATTAAAAGCCTGGGGTTCTGGTGCCAGGAGAACAACCTCGTCCTGAACGTCAGCAAGACAAAGGCGTTGATACTGGGCTTCAACATGAAGCAGGAGAGAAGCTACCAACCCCTTAAGATCAATGGGGCCCCAGTGGAGAGAGTGGACAGTTCCCAATATCTTCATGTTTTCGCATCACGCAGGACCTGTCATGGTCCTGTCACATTAACACCTTGGTGAAGAATTAGCGGCAGCGTCTTTACCACCTTAGACACTTAAGGGACTTTAAACTGCCATCTAAGGTGCTAAGGAACCTTTGCACCTGCACCATCAAGATCATCCTTACGGGAAGCATCACAGCCTGGTTTGGGAACAGCACCAATCAGGATAGGCAGGCTTTGTACAAGCAAATATATTGCGACATTCAGTGTGGAAGGGTAACTATGGGTGAAATAGCGTCCAGGGAATATAGTTTCCTGAAAATTTGGACAACACTACAAAATGGCTGCACTCTAAATATTACACTGTACAGTGAATGGAGGACAAATTCAGACAGACTGCAGAACTGTTGCAAAAGGACAACAATGCTAACAGGGAAAAAATTAAACTAGTGGCTCTGAAATGTATTTTTAGAGGCTGTGCAAACATTATTTGAGATAAGTGTCTGGTACATTAATGTGATTTGTACAACTATGTGATGTACACAATCGTCCAGCTCCGCAAAAGAGACACAACCTGATTTCATCTTACGACAGCTGTAGTCTCGGATATGGTTTAGCTAAAATAGAAGTTCCGGTCATGTTGTTTTGTTTTCTGCTGTGTGTTTTGAAGCCCTGAGTATGTGAGTAATGACCTGCTTTTTACATCCCATGGTTTTCTACATTTCCTCCACTAAGAATAGCTCGACTCATGCAGAGAACGCTTTACACAGCTGGTGTTGTGAACGCTGTTCGCTGCTTGTTTACTGTAAGCTATTTGGTTTGTTTTTTTGGTGTGTGAGTGTGTGTGCACGTGCACGTGCACTTGCTCAAGTTTTCTCTGGTTTGTTCTGGTAGAACTAGCGTGCTATTATACAGAACCTGTTGATTTGCATCTGTTCGCAAAAGCCCTCTAAAATGGAGCTCCTCAGAGAAGCTCACTCCAGCACTCCTTGCTAGTTAGCATACAAGGCTAATTAGTATGGCATAAGTCACTGAAATATTGAAACAGTCCACCAAGACTATTAACACAGTATCTGAATATCTTTCACTACTTAACACTGGTTATAACATCTGCCTTTCAATAAGAAATTAAAACGTAACAGTCTAGCTAAAGTTACCACAGGAGGTTGCTAGCTAGGTAAGTTAGCTAACCAGACCCTCCTCCTGAAGCAGGAAAGTAAGAAGTAACTTCCATATGGAGAGTTACTTTCTACATAAACATGTGTGTGTGTGTGTGTGTGTGTGTGTGTGTGTGTATTTCAGGGGAACAGAGCTTTAAACCCCTTATAGAGCAATTTAGTAGAGCTGTCATGTGCCAGTATTGTGATATATTCATTTTTAATAATCATACCAGAACATTTACACTTTTAATGACTCAAATCAGTGTCAGAACACAAAACACAGTCAAGTGGAATGTCTCCAGCAACCGATCACCAGCGTTACTCCTGGTTCGACTCTTGCTAACATGCTTAGCAACAACACCCTGATCCCTCATTAACCCGAATCCTGTTTGTACTCTGGTACGCACCCGACGGCTCAAAAGTCGAACGTGACCCTGAAGCAGAGATACACTAGAAGCCTATTTGGCCAGGGTTAGGAAGACCAACCCTGACAGATAGAGTTGATGGTGTCTGATTATCCACGATCCATGATACAGTGTGTATACGGAAAGGTTTGAAATGCATTAGCAATACTTATGGCATTGTCGATATTGTGGAATGATCAAGCAAATAACGAAGCCAAGGATGTGACAAATGAACTTGCGTTTCCTGGAAGAATGTTTTTACAGATTTACCTTGAGCATCTGCTGACAAACTGAGGACAAACTGAGGACAAACTGAGGACAAACTGCAAAATCAGCTTCCACAAAAAAAAAAAAAGTTAACTAAAATGCTACATAGCTAGTTAAATCAATACAAATTGTTAGAGCTATTATGTATGTTAGTTACAACTTAAATCATTTGTCAGTTTATATTTTTCCCAATATATTCCATCATTCTTCACTAATAAGAGTCCCAAAGATGTAATTGCTCCGGGAACATCACTCCAGCTCGCTAGTCAGCCTCCCAGGCTAATTACTACTACATACAGCATATAAATGTTAAAATAGTCCACGAAGCACACATTTACTCCAGATACCTTTCACTAGTTAATTTTTTCACTAGTTTGCAAAGTCAGAAATAACTCCAATAAGAATCAGATTTTATGGCACAGTTTATACAAAAACAAACAAACAAAAATAAAGAAAACTGAAATCGCCTTGTCTGCCACTGCAGTTACAATGTTTTTGTTTTTGTCTACCATCCAGCCATCTGTCTGTTTTTCATTCATCTGTCCATCTGTCTTTCCATCCACCCATCTGTCTGTCCACCCATCCATGCATCCATCAGTCTGTTGGTCTGTCTTTCCATCCAATCATCCATCTACCCATCTGTTTGTCTATCCACCCATCCATCCATCCATCCATCCATCCATCCATCCACATCTATCTATCTATCTATCTATCTATCTATCTATCTATCTATCTATCTATCTATCTATCTATAACAAAATTGATTTTATTTCAGTGAAAACACTGAACGGGATTTTGAATACAGTGAATTAAATACTGAAATCTTGGCTGTAAGCAAAATAAGCTCCTTTAAGAACCAGACGTTATTAAAATGTCGGGTGATTCTGGGGCCTTTTCTGGCTCAGTCTGACTGGTACAGTGTGTACAGGAGCTCAGGACTGTCTTAAACCTGTCTGTTCATATCTGTATCATCATTAGTCCATGTTAATCCCTAATGACTGAGATTGTCGGATCATGACCAACGCCTCCCCCGTGCCCTCATAAGCCCACCAGACAACCCCTCCCACCCCACATACCCCCGCCCCGCACGCCTGTATAATCAGCCTTCATACAGCAGAAGACCAGGCACAGGTCACGTGATCCATCACTGACACACAGGAAGAACCTGTTCCTTTTTAACCATAGGGACTTGCTAAATACCTGCCCAGTGCCATGCTAGCGACATGCTCTTCCCATCATGCATCTATTTAAAGAGCTGAAAGCACTTGGCTAACGGAAATGAGTTCTCAGTGGGAGAGTGAGCTCACATGGGGAGACTGTTGTAAAGTAGCGTGACTTTATTGTTGGTTTGTAATGAGTTATGTGCTTCACTGCATGGAGCTAAAGTTCATGGAGAAGCTTAATTTCTCAATATGCTCTGCTTGTTGTGTATTCACTGTTTCTTTCTCTTTTGTCATGTGGTCAAATTTAAATATTTCAGGATGGACATAACCATTATATTGTCTTTGTGTCTAAATGATCAGTGGTAAAAAACATTTTTTTCTTGACTTGAAATGTAATTTCGTGCAAGCTTGTAAAAGTTAAGCCTGTTACAAATTTAATATCTTGATAACGTGTCTTTGTAAATGAACAAATGACAGGCCTGAGGAAGAACACAAACCGGCTGCATTCCTGACATTCCTATGCTCACACGGTGTGTGTGTGAGTTACGTCACAAACCCTTAGAGGCTTGTAGTGATCACAGGGAGTTACTGTAGTGGTTAAACCCTACAGACACTTTAACACTGTGACTTCACAATATGTCTTATTCTTTTACTAGTTCTTCCAGTAAAAGCAGGAGGTATGGAAAGAACGGTTTTGCTAAACTTTAATGAGTTACTGTATCTCTGGCTCTGAAGTGCTGGAGGACAGAACATTCTTGACCTGACCTGATGAAACCAACAAACGTCCACAGTAAAAGCTTCTTTAAAAAAGGCAACGTAAAATGTACAAATGTCCAGAAATAGGTTTAATAACTTCATATTTCTTGTGATATATCGGCCATTATTCAAGATATTTTTAGTAGCTAATATGTAATTTTTACAGTGAAACCTTGTTTACACCTGGAAGAAAAAGGACTATTTCAAACTGAAGCAAATCGCTGAACATTGGGGGAGGATCAGCTACACCACCTCATCATAAAATTTCAATGGTGTCCGTATGTTTACTCCAGTGGTTTCACACCAATTTTCACCTCCACACCCCAGTGCTGACTTCCATCTCATGACGTCACGGGTGTGAATCACACATACAGATATAAATACCAAGAAACAAATGTGCACCAAGGACTTTGGATAAGGGCAAAAAGTTTTAATGGACACTTCATCAGTTATCAAAAATGAATATTGTTTTGTTATACATTTTACGCAAAATGACATCAGACTTTACTATCCATCCACCCAGGGCACAATCGCACGAACCATGGACAATTTGGAAATGCCAATCAGCCTACAACGCATGACTTTGGACTAGAGAGGAAACCAGAGTACCTGGTGGAAACCCCCAAAGCACGGGGAAAACACGCAAGCTCTGTGCACATTCGAACACCCAACCCAGTGCTAACCACTAAGCCACGGACATTATTAATAGATCATAACTCCATAAATACACTCAGTCTATTTCAAGTGTTAGTCATTAAAAGTGCACTCTGAGATTTTGGTGAAGGTAATTTTTCATTCTTTCTACTCACTACATTTTCAAACATCATTACACTCATATATTTATAGAGTCATATGGTGAATTTTTATCTTCGGACAGCTTCAAGGAGTTGATCTAAATTCTTAACAAACCTAAAACCCATAACTGTAATCTATCAGCTGCTATATGAACTTTGTGTTTATTGCTGAAGATTGTATTGAGACAAATAGCTATTAGCATTCGGCTAGCTTGTATGGTCAGAGTTGTCATGCCAGCTAACAGTTTAGAGATGAGCGATAGTTAGTCTTAGCTATCTTGGTTCCTTGGTGAAAGAGCCACTAATTTACCATTGAGTCAGATGTGAATCTTTATTTTCCTTTTACTTTCAAACTTTAAGTAAATTTAAGAGTTGTGCATTTCTACTTGAAGCTGTACTTTAACTAGAGTACTACTAGAGTATTTATTTAGAGAAATAATTGCACTGTTACTTGAGTTAATTTTACCGCATCTGCTCCATGCTGCAAAGAACTTTCGGTTGATTTACAACGATTAAAAAATAAACGAATTAGCACTGAACAGTATTTAATATTCATTAAAACGAAAAAGCAGTTCGTTCACTTGCTGTGTGATGTCAACTGAATGAACCCTGCTGTGTCAGAGTACAGCGTGCATTGTGTTAAAACTATTAGCGTGGGATCTAAGTACTGGAAATAACCTGGATTAAGTCAGACGGCTCAAGGATCTCAGGTACAGATATAACCCCTGGATTTTAGCAGATAGCTCACCTGAGCGAGATAAGCAGAGGAGACGGATGAATGAGTGAATGAGAGGTGGAAGGGAGGGAGTGGAAAGATTCAGATGATGAAATGAAATGAAATGAAATAAGCAGAAGGAAGTTAAGGATTACATGGTGCCTCTGCACTGGAAAGCTCCTTGCAGGACATGCAGAACCCCTGAGTCATCACCAACAGGCCATGAGAGAGATGAGTGGACAGAGCTGGACTGTAAAGGATACCTAACCGTGTGTGGAGACGACACAGCTGACACTACCATTTAGCTTCACTGGTCATGCTCTGATCACCATTAGGGTGATATACTGTACATGTCTAAGTATAGCTTATTCACTTGCATACCATTTAAATTACTTATGCCATAAAATCATTCTCTACAGCAGTCATTGATGTGTAGAATCTGCAGCTTCAGCTAATCACCTGGTTTATTCTGATTGGCTAAGCTGACCAAGCATGTGACCAATAGGAATACAGGAAGTGAACAGTAAACCAATGGATATCCCTGTGTCCAAATAAAAGTGACCTAATGCCTGTTTTCTACAAACGACAAAGTGCATTATGGGTATTTTGTACTCTTTTAGTGTGCTTAAGGTCTATCCCAATACTCTAATCAATGCCTCCACAGTCCTACAATCCTACAATTCGATCGAAGTCCACCGTCATAAAGGATGTGCCAATTCTGAAAAATGCCATTTTGGTGTCGACCATTTTGAAAATTCTTAAACTACAGTAGCCTTTGGTTGCTTTGCACCTTCCACTATGTTACATTCTACTGTCTGTGACCCAGAAATTGATTGAAGACTGCCAAGTCTTTAAGGACTTAATTCTGAAATGTGATGTTTTGTCGGCCATTTTGAAAATTTCCAGCTGCGGTTGCCTTTGAAAGCTCCACCCCTTCCACTATGCCACAACCAAACTTAATTTTTTTTGGCATTTCTTCTACAGCATCAGGCTATTAATAAAACACAACATCTCCCAGAGTTGAATAAAAAAGCACAAGCATTATTTAAATTATGCAAAATGAACCAACAGTTGCACATTGGAAAATAAAACAGCAAAGTGAAATAAATTCACAATATCTAATGAAGTATTTCTGGATGGGTACTAAATCTTTTTTTCATAGATGAATATATAAAGTCTGATCCTTGACTCTGCCTTTGTGCAAAATATATCCTACAGTGATACTCTTACTGGGTCAAAAGCTTTCTCTGCTTGTGCACCATCCAAGGTCATGGGAATGGACTGGAATGAAAAAAAAGGAGAAAAATCCCAAAACAGTCAGTGAATGGTCAGATTATGAGGTCAGTTGATTTAGGAGCTCAACAGCTGTAGAGACAAAGAGTGACAGGAGCTCGGGAGAATAAGATGCTTGACACATGACAGACTTAAAGACTTTGACAAACATTATGCATGTAGTTATATGAGAATAACGACTTTTAAGATATCTACATTTATTCCAACACTTTTATTCAAAGCCTTTTGCATATGATAAACTGATAAACATTAAGGATTTGGCTCAGATACCCAGCTGAGGTGGTTCAGTGACAGTCCTGGAGTTTGAACGTACAATTTTTCAGTAACTGAGGAGTTAAATTGAAATTTAGGAAGTCTGTCTTTCATGGATGAAAACACTGTGGAAAGAGTTACATTCAGAGTGTTATTATATACTACAGTTCTCAATATTCAGATGACAGAAATGTGATTAAAACAAGTGTCAGATATAAATATTTCTATCCTACGTTGGCGAGGTGAGTACAGTATCCAAAGAAAACACATGGCAAAGATGATTCTTTAATAGATTAATGAATTGGTGAAGAAGTAGGTCTTTAAGTAAGGAACAGAGATTTGTGTAGTGGACGGTGCACATAGTCTAATTCTAATAATAGTTTAACATGTAATGGTTGATATGGTGAAGTTTTCTGTAAGGAGATGTTTATTTATTGAAGGAGTCTCCAGTATCAGAGCTTTGTAACAGTCAGAGGTAAAGCGTTAACTTAAAATCTTATGTGACTCTTTATAGCTGCTATAATGTAAGTGATAACAGGAAGCAGACTGATCTGCAAAATTAAGTGAACAGTAACTATAAACAGATAAATAAAAAGTTAGGGGAGCTCCACTCCAGTTTAATCCGTGACCACCCCAAGGCTAAACCCTCTCACATTTAAAGTGGTGAAATGGTTGATAATCATGTCAAAGCCTGAACAGAAAACAGCTGTAGGAAATGTGCTGACCTGTTAGAGTATTGACCGTACATGACCTGTGTGTCTCTGTACAGCATCACAAATTGTGAGAGTAGTCGAGAGCACTGACTGACTTGTTTTCCCACACAGACGCTGATAAGAAGCTCATGGGTTGAATCAGGTGTGTGATTGCAGGGAAAACACTGCAGGCGTTTCTCATGGCTGGCTCTGAGAACCATTATCCTTCAGGCCAGACTGGTGGGAAGCAGATTATGTGTCCTCAATGAGCCTGTAGTTTGGTATACTGGAACAATACATTTAAAATCACGATTATTTCATTTCATCCTTTGAGTGTGGCTCACAATATTATTGTGATATTGTTTTCAAAGGTTACTATAGTTACAGAAAAACAGATGAGTGTAGAACTGTTAAGGCAGGGGTTACTCTAACCAATAGCTAACATGATAAAATGATATAATAACTGTTTTATTTCCCACTAGTGCTTCACATTACCACTTCTGACTAGTACCATGGACAGATCAGATATCTGATATGAATTTGAAGCTGAGAATAAACATATAGTTCTCTGCCAAATTGTGTTTAACCATTGTTTTTGTCATTACCTGACCTGATACGGTCAACGAAAAAAAAACAACAACTATAAGCCTCTTTATTTTCACTTCCTGGTCCTGTCTCCTGTTTGTCCATTTAAACCTGCATTCCCTTGTGTTTGCTTTTTTCTTTTGTTTTTGACTATGGATGTTCCCTTTTTGATGATTCCTGCTTGTGTCCCAACTCTCACTCTGGTCTTTGATTATGATTCATAGTTTTCACTCAATAAACTCCATGATGATTTCACACACCTGCTTCTTGCTTCATCTGCTTCTATATGCATTCCACACTTCAGCTAGAATAAGTTACATAAGTGCATGTGAATGGAAACAGAAAGGATCTACTACAGAAGTTTTATTTTTTCATACGTTAATTGGTATAACTGGATTTTCTGGATGAGGACTGCCAGTTGATGACCCCTGCCATAAGGGTTCTTCAGCTTGTCAGTCTGTGAGAACCCTACTACAGACAGTGTCCCTGTTGTCTCTTTTAGGAGAAGATGTGAGGAACCCTAGAAAACAGCTGCCTTGATGCACATGTTCTCAAACCACTTATTATCTATGAAGCATTCTCTCAAAAAGAACATGTAGTAGAATTGATATTTGATATTTGATATTTGATATTGATATTTTACCTCCTAGTTTGCATTTCCACAGATTAGACCTTGCCAAGACCTCAGAAGACCTTTGTTTTGGTGTGGTGTGTCGCAGACTGAACACTGTGGGCATTCATCCGCATGTTTAGACCCAGCACCATAATGTTCTAAATTACTTCGGGAATTAGCAGCTTCACTTGGGTTTGGTTCTTAATTCTCCATGCCAGAGATTTTGAACCAATGGATTGATTTTTTTTTGGTTGACAAATAATTGCTAAAAATTTTTATAGCCAAACATCATTGATTTAAACTTTTACACCAGAGCATTGCTGAATTCTGATTGGTCAGAGGATGTTGGTTCATTTTCTACATCAGCTGTTGTGCTAGCTACAAGCCAAGTCATTTCTATAGTAATGGCTCATTCACAGGGCCTTGCATGGTAAACTCTCCACATAATCTAAGACGAATAAATGCATTGATATGACGACGTTTTCTGTAAGGAGATGTTTAGTTAACATTTAGGAGTCTCCTGTGTCAGTGCTGTGTAAAGGCCAGAGGTAAAGCTGTAACTTCAGGTTTTCATGGAGTGTGAGCTACAACACGGTGTATATACTGTATGCAAAGCACCATGAGAGATCAGCATTCAGGGGACGGTGACCTCTGGTGACAAAACAGAAGATTGTCAAATGGTTGGAACTAAATATCATGAAAGTGTGATGTTTATTTGTAAATGAAATTAAGGTTTCACTTTTTTTTTGGCTTTATTCTCAATTATATTGTGACATTGTCTGGTGACATCACTTTGAAAGTACTACCCTATTAGCCACATTATAGCATGAAAATAAATGATTGATTATTAAAATATTAATATTAAAAATTAATTAAATTATTAGAATATCCTTACTGCCATTACTATAGATATGAATGCTAGCTAAGCTCTTTTTTTGTGTGTATTAGCTAATTCTATGCTAAAAACTCTAAACTTTAAAATGCAAATTGCCACAAAGAAACCTAGTAACAAAATTTTTTTGTTGTCTGAGATGAGTTAACAGAATTCTGAATGTTCAATTGAATATTTTCTTCAATTCAATGTTTAAAAAAATTGGAAAATGACACTGCAATCATGGACATGGTATTTTTATGTCTATAATTAATTACAAAATAGTGCCAAAATACTGAAACAAATTTTACAATTATCATTATATGAAAATGCGACATTAGCAGTGACATGTTTGTGTATGTTTTCCCTCCTGGTTGTTGGTCTGTTACGAACAGTTTGTGCCTGTCCCCGTGTGCAGCTAATGACGAGGGTGTTGCTTTCGCACAATGGCGTCATTCATCTCTGAGCTTAGTCCAGCTTACGTATTTATGTAACCACACTATATTCACACTGAGGGAAAAATGCATAAATCGGTCTTAACCCCAGATGTATATAGGATCCGTTCATTCTGGGGCATTGTGAGTAATTAAAGTCAATTGATTTTCATTTCATTTTCATTTCTTTCTAAGGACATATAGTAATGCTGTAGGTGTTTCTGTACGTCACTGCAGTAATCAGTTAATGAGTGTTAGCCCAACTCATTAGTCCTGCCACCTGCCTTATATAAGAATGACAAGATGTGGCCTGTTCACAAACTCTGATAAACAAACCCTGAACTCTGAACAAACCCTGCTAAAAGAAGCTCACACTGCTGCTTTGCTTAAATAACTTCAGCAAGGTGGTGTGAAAAATTACTACTGCTGCTGTACATCAATCTTCTCTCCCTGTTTACATGGAGAAAGTAGTCCCACAACCCAAACATTCAATTTGCCATCCACTGGCTTTAAAGCGTTTGAGCTGGCAGGGTATGAGAGGGTAGGAGATTCTGCTTTACCTGCACACCATACACCAAACCTAGGACAAAATTCTCCAAAAAGCTCAAAAGACTGACATCAAGAGTCCTACTTCTGGTGGAGTTCTCATCGGTTGAGTTCACGTGCTGCTGCTGGGGGTGGTCCCATATAGGCAACCTGAAGAACCGTGTGGTTGCTGGGGATGGTGCCACCTGGGGGCTGTGGAGATGGTTTGGGGATCTCATATGGGGA
>CM074973.1:3826088-3838943 GCA_037577455.1 Pangasius macronema
GCCAGGCCAAGTGATTAGGACACCTGATTCTGATCATTTGGATGGGTGACCGAATACTTTTGGTAATATAGTGTGTACACTACACCACAGCACACCTTCAGAGGTTTTGTTGAGTCTATGCCTTGACGGGTCAGAGCTGTTTTGGTGACATAAAGGGGACCTACACAATATTAGGTAGGTGGTTTTAATGTTATGGCTGATCGGTGTATATTAAATATGTATCATAATACTGGTTGGCATTGATTAGAATAAACATGTGATAATATTCCCAAAGACAAAGATCAACTTAATTACAAACATTGTTATTTAAGACATAGTTTAGATTAAACATGTAACATCATACCCCAGGGGATTGTAATATTTCCCTCTAGGCTGCTGTGATGCACTACACAGCTGTAGTGCTGATCTCCTGTGTTCTCCTCAGGTCTGATCACACTCCTTCTGATCTGATACGTGCCATCACCATTAGGCAGCACATCATTCACCTCATCATCCACCAGCTGTAAATCTGCCCCAATCCACCTCACCTCCACCGCTCTGGGGTAAAACCCAGTCACATGACATGTGAGGAGAGTGGAACCAGCTCTCTGCCTCTCAAAAAGCCTGACCTCTGGAGCTGAACACCAGCAAAAAACAAAACCGCTTACATTTCATACATACAGTATATAGTCTACATAATGCGTGTATATATGAGAGAGAGAGAGAGAGAGAGAGAGAGAGAGAGAGAGAGCTTTATTTAGAGCTATATATATATATATATATAATAGACATCATGTGTTTAAATTTGACATGGCTATATGCATGGGAAGTATATTAAATAACTAAAAACAAAAATGTCTGAATACTTATTTCCCCTCATATAAAATTATATCAAATGTTTAGACACAAATGTTGGAGACGATGATGCACTTATATATACGTATTCTAACTCTTATATAAGTATTACATTTCTCTGACAAATATCTTACCTTTCTTCATTCTGACACCAGGAGCATGCTCTAAGAACATCCTAAGGCGGTCAAAACAGGTCTTTTTGTAGAAAGACACCATGGTTTCAAGCAGGATTATATTCCTCTCCCTAGTAATTTTATATTTGAAGGCTTGAGGAACAGAAGCAATGTACCTCTTACTGTCAATATCTAAACTTAAGAAGTCCTTCCCATTGAACGCATGAGTTAAAATTGCCTTGATGGTGCCATTTGGGTAGAGATCACAGCGACTGTAGCCTTGGTATACGTTAATGTCCGCATGTGAGCCTGTAATTCAATACAAAAGAAAGCGGGTCATATTTAGTTCCCCAAGGTACAATGCAACTGTAATGAGAACAAGCCTCTCAACTCTTCCAACCAACTTTCTCTGCTAAAATTACCTGCATGGCAATATAACAAATCACAGTTTTCTATGGAATCACTGAAATTATATGATCATCACAGGTCTAGTAGCCCTTTTTTGAATATTACAGACTGTACCTTTAAGGCATGTGTCCACTGTGCAAGTGTTTTGAAGATGAATTACCTGTGAGATTGAACTGCTGTATGGCTGATTCGAGAGCTGTAGTCATGGTCTGTCTGTTGTGGTGTGATATGACTCTGATGTCTTCCCAGTGCTGCTGGCTGGCGGTGGTGTTGAGCCATTTGGGGCACGGTGCTATGGAGTTTTTCCCGCTGTCGTGGTAAAAGATGGTAACGTCGTTCACAGTGATTCTTTCTATGTAACTGGGCAGGCTGAGGCCTTGAGAACCGATGAAAAAGCCACTTATGGAATGGACATCTGTGAAATAGTGGATGGGTTTGGGTTTGAAATAGGTTTGGGTCATGTGACCGCTCAGGTCCTGAACATAAAACATGTTTGTTTATTTATTTATTTATTTATTTGGATTGCATAGCATTTTGGGAACGTTCTGTTTTGGTTAACAAAGACAGCACTGGTCCTGAAATGTTCTGGGAACTTTAAACTATTCTTTTATGGTTATATGACTGACAAGAAACAGTTGCTAAAGTTTGCTTTTAGGATCCTTTTTTTATGTAACTGCAGGCTAACCTTCTGAGAATGTTTGTAACAGGTTTGTATAGGGATGGTTCAGAGAATGTTCTCCTAATATTAGGGAAATGTTCTCCAAACCACCCCTTGCTAGTGCAAGGTTCCTGAGAGGTGTATATTATTTAAAGACTACCAAGACATTAGAGAAATGTTCTCCAAACTTTCTCAGGTTAGTACAAGGTTCCTGAGAGGTTCAAATAATTTAAAGGTTACCAGAACTTTAGTGGGACTTTTCTCTGTACCATGGTGGATTACCAGAAGGTTCCCAAGAGGTTCCAATTATGTAAAGGTTACCAGTATGTTAGGGGAACATTCTCCGGACCCACAGGGTTATTTAAAAGTTAATTGAACGTTTGGGGAATGTTCTCTGAACCATAATGCCAAACACATCACAGTTCTGTAAAATAAACTTTCCTGAAATCCCAAACATGAACTAAATGGAAATTTGTTCTCAGAACATTTCAGGAACCAAAAACAAACGTTCCCAGAACATTCTGGGAACCAATCATTGTAATAATTGTGATAATAATAATAATAATAATAATAATAATAATAATAATAATAATAATACTTGTAGCTGGGTTTTACTGGCACAACAAGCCTAGCTTATGCTCCTAAATATTTGCAGCTACACTTCGAAAATATAAATTTAGCATTTAAGCTAAATGTGAAATGTCAACTCTACAGTTTTCATACAAAGCAGTGTCATATTCACCCAAAGAAAACGCTCACAAGCCAACACTCACCATCACCAAACAGCTGGACAGGATGTAAGAAAAAGACTAAAATGTAAAGGATTTTCCTTTCTTTCATATTTCAACATATATTTCACTGTATTTTTGTCAGTAACACTGGCTTCCAGCTGACTGAAAAAAATGAAAGTGAAAATGAGGCGTTTTTGTTTACTGACTGAGGACTTTCACTTTTCTCTGACTTTTTTTTTTTTTAAATATATATATAATTATCTAGCGATATTACATTTTATAGAGTGTTGGAACGTTATATAACTTTTTAAAATGTTAAATATGCTTTTTTTTTTTTTTTTGTAGTTCATTTACACCAACTACACATCCCAGGAGCATGTGGTGTGACCTGGACCAATCAGATACTGTCAAGTCATCCGGGCATTGTGTCTAACTGGGCGGTTATTTAGGAGCAATGTAAAGAAAAATGTACATAAATTCAGCAAACTTACATTTTACTTATATTTTATAATAATGCTAGCCTGGCTGGACAGTGTGTGCTTCTGTAGTTACAGTAGTATAGTAGTGGTTTATTTCACTGTCTGTGTGCAATGTTGCTGAAGTGTGAAGGGAAAAGACATCTCAAATATTTAATATATAAGATAAGATAAGATAAGAAAAGCTAAATCAATAAAGCGAAATAGCTTTAAAATGGTAAAATCAGCTAAATTAAATTAATTTGGGATTGCACTTCCTGTGTGTCGACTTATTACAAGTGACTGAAATAAGGATACAGAGTTTCAATGTTTAATTATAGCACTTGTAGGGTTTTAAAACAGGGTTTAACTTGATAGTATTATTAGTATTATTATACCCTGACCTGTGACTTTTTTTTTAAAGTAATCACACTAATGTAATTTGTTTCCACGAAACGCCCTCGTTTACACCGCTCCATATCGGTAGGTGGCAGTAAACACGCCATTACGTCACCTGAGAACCGCCTCGAGTCAAAGAAGAAGAAGCGCTAGAAGAATCCGCGCATGCGCAGAGCGTGTCTCTTCTTCAGGCGGTACGTGGGAATGTCGGTGCTCAGAGAAAAGGTACCGTACTTACTGAAAAAGCCATCAGCTCTAACAAAGAAAGAAAAAAAATACGGCAATGTTTCCAGATTCTGTTTGCAAAAAAATGTTTCTTAACTCAGATATTTATATATTACTGTTTTTTAGATGTTTGCTGCTCGGCGCAGAGTCCGAGTGAAGTCCTGCAGTCGAGCACGTGCTTGGAGGTGAAGAGATGCAGAAGAAGAGGAAGGTAAAGATTAGGAATAAAAAGTGTACGGAGAAGTACAACGTTTATGGGGGAAAAAAAACACTCAAACCCCTCGTAGTCACTATATAAGATGTAAAAGGTTTTAATTTCACTGTAAGAGAGTACAGAGTATAGAGCATTTCAGCACTGCAGTACTCAGTGTCTACCAAGTGAACTGTATTTACTCCATGTGGTTTAATTTAGAAGTTAGTTCGGCTAATATGTCTAAAATATATCTAAGTGTTGTGCATGGCTATGAACATCTAATTTTGCTGTTGTAAAAAAAATAAACTGGTGTAATAAATGTTATTCTGTCCAATTTAATTTTTCAGGTTGATTCTTCTTCTTACTTCACTCTGAGTCATCTTCATGATCCTTAAGAAATCTGAGATGAGCTTAAGAGTCTGCATTGACTGAGGTGAGTGTAATCTCACTGTACTGTGTGTGTGTGTGTGTGAGAGAGAGCGAGAGCGCAAGAGAGATCTTGTCCTTTCCTGTATGTCTGTGAGAGAGACTTGTGACGGTTTGTAGTCTTCTGAGGCTGTAGAAACCTCAGACATGTTTGTGTGTAGATTGAGAGCATTTATAAAATTGTCATTTTAGTATTTAATTTGTATCTTGTTTACAGATTGCCCTCAGTAATCTCTCAGTATCCTGAGTCCATGGCTGCTTGCG
Organism: Pangasius macronema; assembly: GCA_037577455.1. Classification (NCBI taxonomy): domain Eukaryota; kingdom Metazoa; phylum Chordata; class Actinopteri; order Siluriformes; family Pangasiidae; genus Pangasius; species Pangasius macronema. The sequence goes on from CM074973.1 coordinate 3,830,795, forward strand.
ATTCTCGGTAAGAGATGATTTTTTTTTTGGAAATGTAAAAACTACTTGGCTCGAGAAGGTTGTAGTTATCTTTGGCCCATCTTTTTAAAATACAAATGAAGTGCAATGCACCAGAAATGGATTAAATGAAGATCAGAAACTCATCTTCAGTTTAAAGATGAATATTAAGATGACTGCTGATGTAGGAAAATATTCGGTGGTGTGATGTGGCATGACGTGAAGCAGAGTTACTGTTCCCACAGGAAAGTTGATTATTTTCCTATGGAGGCACATCCTGAAGTGTTTATTCCTCTCATCCCATAAAGATTTGTGAATGCTAGCAGCTTTTAATTTATTAAAGAATGATGCATCTTGCTTTTTATTTTATCCATTTATAGTTGCATTTCATGTTGTGGAATGTCCATGAAAAGTTTGCTCCTGTTCACTGATGATTATAGTCACAAACCTCTTATTTAAAACTTTTTTTTATTTAAGTTAAGACAATAAAAGCAGCTTGTCCTGTTAATGAGAAGCTATAAAGCACTTGGTCACAATTTTGGCTCAGACTGAGATTAACTGCCATAAAACATTGGCAAGCCTTCCTCTTCACCAAAACTAACTTTCATTCATTCTACTGAAACTACTTCTAGCTTCTGACTTGTCTTTTATTAAAATAACTTTGTATTCATTTAAACATGTGTGGTTTTAAAATAAATAAATAAATGAAAATTATATATATTACACATATATTACACTAAGCAGCTGTTTTGGGCCTGAGAAAATGTAATTGGAGGGAAAAAATTAAATGAGGCAAATGTTGTGATGCAAATCCAATCCAGATGTTGTATAAGAGATTATGATTAAAGGTGCAGAAACACTTTTAAACATTACAGCCTGCACCTTTAAGTGCTTCTACAGTGCAGGTAGAATAACCGGTTAAACCCCAATGTTAATTTAGTCAGGTTACTTTTATTTTTTTGTTTTGGAGTCTGCAGGCTGTTCAGCGAGGCTGAGTCTAACATGTGACTTTGTCCTTTCCTGTATGTCTGCTAGAGAACCTCGGGGTGGTTTGAGGCCTGACAGCATTCCTTTCGCTGTCAGGTTATAGAAACCTCGTACAAATGAATCCATGTTCACGCTGATGTTCTGCAACGTGCCCTTTGAGAACCAGTGCATTCATGTTCTCTGTTTTGTCTTGCAGGAGGTCGAGATCCATTGGCGATGTTGGGTTTGTGAGAAGAAGACGCATGAATAAAGACTGAAGCTGTAAATTCGTGTTTCAGTGTGCTGTTGTGTAGTTTGATGGTGGATGTTTCTGGTCTACACATTCTCCTGCTCTTATGTCAGTGTTTCTTAAATTACTGTGCATTAAAATGATTGAATCACTAACATGGTGGAGTGTGACTGTGATTTTCCTGTTTTAAAAACCTCATAACTGACTTCTTGTCTTGCTAAATGCTGAAAGTTATAAAGAATTAAAGACAATAAACATCGGTAATTGGTGCTAAACTGGAATAATTTTTATGCCAGAACAGTGTGTGACAAATCACTTTATTTTAAATATCTTCTAACAAATAAACGTGAATATACGTATTTAAAACGGTGTCCTGTACGACTACTGATATGAACCATGTCATACCACATAGTGCACCATTTTCATATCTTGCGTCTGTAGGACCCTGTGGTTGGTATGCATTGTATGTGCCTGATATAAAATAACAAAAACGATTGCAGTGACTAAGCTATATTAAACCTCTTGTAAATAATACAATATTAAGAAACCTTCTCCATTTTTAAAAAACTTGGTTTAAGAAAAAGTTAAAATTAAAAGTCTTGCTCATTCACAGTAAACTGCTCTCAGTAACATGTTAAACATTACATATTTTTTCGGCCTATTGTATATAATATAGTGCTCTTTTTTAATTTATTATATTTATTTAGTTAATTTTATTCGAACAAGTTAATTAACAAAACCCTGCCCGAAAACAGGCACATAAATATACACCTCTACAGTTCCTCTGAGCGCCGTTGCTAGGCACCGTATCTCCGATAAACACGTCGCGCCAATCAGTTCAAGATGGGAAGCGACGCGATTTTCGTCTTGTGCAGGATTCGGTACAACACGTACCCCAGTGACGTAGTTCTCGAATTAACTTTTACTTTCAATTCAGTAGCGTGAGATTTTGCGCAGCTGTCTTTATCCTGGAGGGTTGTGCAGATGTCACACGCGCGTAACACAGATTAATGCAAGTAAGTTTTTGTACTGTAGCACTTATAAAACCACACACTGTGAGGGACTTCCTGTTTCAGTGAGCTGTAATGTATGTTTCTGGGTTTAGGACGGTATTGGAGTCGTCGCTAGGCGCGCCTTGTCACCTGGACTTTGCTCATAATGAGTCACTTTACTGATCCGATTCTGTAGAACTAAACGAGTTTGGATTCTTTAATTAACTCATCTGTAGGCTTTAGAAAATTTAATGTGTCCTGCAACACACTGATTTATCAAAATTGTTCTTTTAGTTTAAAAACATACGTGTGTTTTTAAAATGAACTGATTCCACCTGCTTATCTAAATCATATCTAAATCATGATTATTATTTAACCAGCCCTGTTGAACTCTGGACTCTGATTAGTCTGATTAGTGAATATTTCTTCTCAACAGATTCCAAAGACGAGTTTTTTTTCTTTTCTTTTGGAGTTAAGAGAATTCCTGCATCAAGGCTTTTCTCTGTTCTGGCATGTTGGAATGCACTTCCGCTAGGTGCTAAAGGTGACCGAACAGCTTCAAACAACGACTTAAGCCCTACCTCTTCATGAAGTACTTAAATTAGTATTTTGTTATTTTAAAAAAAACATGCCTTGTGTGTTTCTTCATAATGGATTAACCTCCCCAACAGAGTTTTTAGATTGTACTCTTAATCCCTGAACTAGTGAACCAGTATGAGGACGTATTTATTGATAGAACAAAATGCCATAAATGTAAATGAAACAATGTCAGTACATGATGCAGAAAAAATAGTTCATGCTTGTTGCATAAGCAAGCTCCAGTTACTCCAGAACGCATTAGCCAGAGTCCTTACAAGAGCCAGAAGATTTTTATCACATCTCTCTTATCTTATCCACATTGTCCTGACTTTTTGGTTAGGTTCTTTATTAGTACCTAGAATAACAAAGACTAGAGCAGGGGGCAGAGCTTTTTCTTACAAATCCCCCAGCTATGGAACAGCCTTCTGATTAGTGTTCAGGATTCAAACACAGTCTCAATCTTTAAGTCTAGGTTGAAAACCAATTTGTTTAATCAGACATTTTGTTAAATAATGTTTCTCTCCAGGTTTTAATAAACAATAGACTGGCAGAATTGTTTTGGTACTGTTATTTAACAGTTCAATTTTCATTATTTTTTTAGCATTGAACTCATCATGGATCCAATGGTTATTGAAGTAAAAGGAGTTCCATGCATTCCTCCTCATGACCGGATGGTTGATCAGTTAAAGATACACTTCCTGAAACGGAGGAATAGCGGTGGAGATGTTTTAACAGTGATTTATCCAACTTCTACTCCAGGCCAGGCTTATGTCGTTTTTGAATCAGCTAAAGGTATGTTAGGATGGATACACACTCATTGTTAGTTACAGTCTTGAGAAAGAAATGTCTAAAACCTTTGGATTACCATCTTGTCTTCCTTTTTTGTTAGTTCCTGGAGTCTTGGAGTGTACTCATATTTTAGATGTAGACAACAGATTTTATCCAATACATGTAAAGAAAGCTAATTTGTCTAAGGTAAACCTGTTTTCTTCACATAAATTCTTACACATACATAGTCCAGTCCCAAGAGTCCCAGATGTCTTGAACATGATCCAAATAATAAACCATGTGTGTGTGCTTTTACAGGTGGACATGCAAGGTGAGACCACGCTGGACTTGAGTATGTTCCCAAAGCCAGAATCTGTCTTGAAGCTCCTTAATCATTATGACTTTAATGTAACAGAACTCAATCCAGGTCACCTCCAGTTGAAGGGCTCCTTCTTGAAACTAAAGCTCATACGCATTGAACTCGTACATCTTCGGGGTCTTGAACATCAATCTCCTAGTAGATCTCCATCAGCTCTTCAGAACGGCTCTTGTTCGGTTTACGACTTGAAGCATGATAGTTTGGATCCCAGACTTGCTTCCAAGTTCACATCGAGGAATATGGATAAAACGGATGCTGTTAGTAGGAATCAGTTACTCGATAGTGCACCCTCATTATCAACTTCCTATAGAGATTCAGTATCTGGTGGATACCCCAGGCATCAAAGCAGTCATTCATCCTACACTGAAAGAAATGCAAGCAGTCCAGTGGGTGCTGTTGCTCAAAAATATCAGGGGCAGGACAGCAATGAATTGCTTGCTCATAGACGGAGCCCCCTTGCTGATGGTGCATCATTATTACCATCAAATTCTCCATCTAGTCATCTCCACCACACATCTCCATTAGGTAGAAATTCAGCCTCAGGTGAATCCCCCAGGAGTCTTCACAGCAGTTACTACTCGTCTATTGAAAGTTCTAGCCATACAGTGGACACCATGCAACACCACACATCTTATAGAGATTCAGCCTCAGGTGGATCTCATAGAAGGCGTCCAAGCCTCAATGATGATTCTTGGGCCGGCTCCTCTCACAGTAGTCCCACATCCTCCAGTGGACGAATGGCAAGCTTTCCAGTGGACAAAAATGTCATAAACTTTATACTCACCCAACAACAGGATGTTGTTAAGGTGATCCAGAAGGACTACGGTACTGAGATGGGGTTAAAAGACAATACTGGGTTTACAGTGGTAACATTTTCAGGAAAGAACAGTGAGAAAGCTAAAGCACATCTTCTGAAAATCATTGAGGAGATCAGCCCTTCATTGCGCATCCAAGAAATACACCTGAAGAAATATGACCGTGCTGAACAAAAGCGGATCCTTGCGAGAATCCAACATAATAAAGACTCGGGTGTTATGATCACACACAGTGAGGATGTTGTAAAGCTGGTGGGAACCTCAAGAGGAAGCTTTGAGATGATGCAAAAGATACTGGGACAAAATGATGACCCTCATAGAGGAAGGACCATGGAGAGAAGCTCAAAATCCAGGAGAAGCCACTCTCTACCCAGACAGTATAAGCTGGCTGACCACGCACATTTTACAGGTCATGAAAATCTGGCAAGTGCTGCAAACAAATACTCTCCTTCACATTATCAAGAGGAATCAGATGAAGGAAAAGCTGTGCAGATTGTTCGAGGCCCTGGACAGACTCCAGACAAGAATTCCCAACGGAGACGCAGCAGTTCAGTGTCTCAAGATAAAAACAGGACAACCAGGGAGCCAGCGATGCATCAAGATGTGGAGTTAGTGCCATCAGCTCGAGGAAAGAAGTCCCCAAAAAAGTACATTGACTTCCTAAAGCGACTTGATTCAAATCTTGATTTTAAACATTTTCTAAAAAAAAAAAAGTAATTCTAAACCCAAACCCACTGACTAAATTGCTGTTTGCCAATTATATTTGCTGCTATATAGAAAGTCAGCAAGATTTATTTCTCTAATCTTCAGATATACAGTGTTCCTCTGCATTATAGGTGATATTTTTTAAATCAAAATCTTTGTAATGTTAAACAGTAAATAAATTACATGATTTTGAACAACATATCTTGCAATCATGAATCAGCACTGATTTATTCTTTCTGTAATAAAAAAATGTGAAGCCACATAAAAGGATCGGCTTTTATTTTCCTGTGTGTAAACTTGTGACTCATTTGTTGAACTGTTGGTCTGTATTTTAAGATTGTGTAAAACTTCTGACACCACGAATCCTCTCTAGTTCCCCTAAAACTGGATTCGCTTCATTCTCTAAGCAGAACTTCCAAAACTTCTCTGAACAGTAGCGAAACATCTTTAACCCTATAAAGCCTGACACAAAACATTCCAGAGGTCTTTTTAACTTTCTTATTTTTTTTTCTCCCAGAATTTTACCCATTCTGTTTCTCTTTACAGCATTATTAGTTTGACGCAAAGTATTGGAATTACTACAGCAAGTTTTATAATTTCACTATGAACCTGTTTGCTATCTAAAAATACAAAAGAATAAATAACACTTAATGGTCTAATACTATTATTTTAATTATAAAATAATGAATGTTTTGTTATTATGCATATTTAAACAAAAATGTATAATAAAAATATGAATACTATATTTTGTAAGGTTACATATAATCGATTTATTATTAAAAACATTACATTTCTGTCCAAACCATGGAAAATGATGTGATATACGTTAAGCCTGCAGTATCATATCTGATGCACGTTATTCCGCAGAATTATTTGTGAAATAAAATTTTAAGATTGGAAACAAAAATAGTCAGTAAACATTTATTTATAAAAAAGACTCATAACCCTGAATCCTACAGTGAATTTCTCAAATTGAGCAAACTTTCACAGGAATATTAGCATGTGCCAATGTGTGGTAAAGCTTTAAAATCGTTAATTTATAAACATATAAACATTTTGTCTTTCACTGATCAGACCAGATAATAGATTCTGCTAACTGAATCTGTCCTAATTTACCTGAATCCAGCGGTGTGCCAAAAGGGCCAGCTGTAAAAACCCGTTTCACCCGCCACAGTCGCAGGAGTGACACGCATCTTTGTCTGTTTGTTTGTTGTTGTGTTGTAAAATTTTTGACCAACAAAGAGGTGTTACTAGGCACAGACCTGCAAAAGACAAACAAACAAACAAACAAACAATGCAGTTAGATATGAAAAAAAAACTAGGATAGAAATCAATCCATCAAATCAATATTTCCTTATTTTAAACTTTTCACTTTCATTTAATTAAATATTCTTAATATGATTGCATAATCACACTGATCTCTGTGACAGAACTCAATACTGATCAAATACAGGCCACGTAACGTAATTTACACTATTATAGTGTATCTTAAGTCATTTTAATTAGATCGAATCTATTCTTGCTGTCTAACCAGGACTTCCTGAAGTTCCACTGTAACCCACTCGTGTCTGATGATGTCCTCCAAAGTCGCCCGATAGCGAGGGTGTTTTTTCAGGCACCATGATATTAGATCGCGGCAATCTGTGTGCACAGTGACAGCTGTTATTTGTAAATTGATTTTGCTTTGCAAGTTTTACAGCTTTACAGGTGTAAATGTGATTCTTCTTCATTGTCTCACCTCAAGAGAGATCACAATCTGCAGGTATGTTCCCATCAGTAATTTCATCCTTGGTCTTTAAGGGCAAGTGTCCGCAGACCAAGTAAACAAGGAGCACACCCAGACTCCAGACAGTAGCAGGATGTCCCAGATATCCACTCAGGAGGATGATGAGCTCAAGTTCCTGAGTGAAACTGAAAGAAATCAGTACGAATCTGATAAAACATAAGAAATAAAAAAGTGTTGGAAAATTTGGTTTATAAGCCTCACTGTCCAGTGGGTGGTGCTACGACATTGACTCACTCATGTCACTCATCATTTAACATACAGTATATAGAAAGTCACCAATATCATTTACTTCTTTAACTGATTCTTTATAATAATTATTTGTAATGTTAAACATTGAATTAATGCTATACATGATTTTTGAACAGTAATTCTGCATTCACTAATCAGCACAGATTTTTTTTTAGAATAAAAAAGAATACACAACAGTAAAGTAAAAATATATAAACTGATGAGGTTTTATTTCCCAGTGTGTACATCTGTAGCTTATTTTCTGTAAGTGATTCTGTAAGGTCTGTGTGTCCGACTTAACAACTGTGTGTGTTTCTTCTGTGACACAACAGGGTCTTTCGTCAGGAACCTTTTCATAATACCTGAACTAATTGAGGAACTACCCACTTCTTGGCGTTTTCACTCCTCCGGAACTGGGTGTGATTTTAGTACCAGACCACCAAATTAGCTCCTACTCCGGAGCAGGGTCTAACCAGCACAACTGGGACTGTCCGTGACGTAGGTAGACGTTGATTGGCCAAATGCGTATGAAAACGCCCTCACCCGCCATGATTTAAAACACTGTGTAAACATACTGTAGTGTCGACTTATTGCACAAGTATGGAGAACAGCGATAGATGGACGGACGCTGAAGTGCAACACGACTCCGATCACAGATCACAATCCTCCGGTTGTTTCTGTTGT
>CM074973.1:3845775-3861484 GCA_037577455.1 Pangasius macronema
CCTTATCCAGAGCGACTTACAATTATCTCATTTATACAACTGAGCAGTTGAAGGTTAAGGGCCTTCCTCAAGGGCCCAGCAGTGCTGGGAATTGAACTCTCAACCACTTGAACACTTAACCTCTTAACCACTGAACTACCACTTCCTAATAGCACTACTCACAACGCCAACTTGCCTTTTAATGCCTTTGCTGAGATCCTGTGCTATATAGCTTAAGCATAATGGTTTCATACTAACAACAAGTTACTGAGAAATACAGGAATTTCTCTAGCCATACAATTCAATATTATGACCAACCATCCACTGCTAGTCAGTGTTTATATTTAACATCCTGAATGTGTAAACATAAGCACTTACGTAGCTGCTAATTAGTTTCAGTTGCGTCAACTTTATTTTTGACCCTTCTTCTCACTTTGTCATGAATGTGGTTTTTACTGTGAAGATGTTGAAACATAGAAGTGAGAAATAGGCAGTAAATTGTCCTGCCTATGATCTAGGCCCACTCTAGCACTCCCGAGTGTTAATACATACTATACATCAGCTTATAATACAGAGCTATCCGTCTGTTTATGTCTTCTCCTGTTGGGAATGAAAGGACTGAGTACTTACGCTCACCAACACAGAGACATAATTAATCCTTCTGAAATTCTGATATAGTTCTGATTTTGAGGTTAAGGCTATATATCGATAGGAGAACAGTGTGCTATGAATCAGGATAATATTGAAAAGAGTGTTAAGCTGACCTGTAAGCGACAATAATTCATATTGTTTATCTCCTACATATTCTTTTTTATCCTGTTTAGTCAAGGGTCGTCCAACAGCATGAGGGAGAGAGAAACTTCCACTCGTTCTACCAGGTGAGACATGAATGAATGCAGTCAAATGTGAACTGAAAAAGAGTTTCTCAAAGAATGCTGCGTTTGAGATTTACAAATCCATTAGATATTAGACATGTAACTGAGTCGGCTTAGACCGTTATTCAGATCGAACAGACAGTGTGTTCTCAAAGGATATAAATACACACCCGATTGTTGTTTTTATGTTTCGGATCTGGTTGATACTAGAGGTGTGGTGTGCATCAAGACTGGGCTCTCACAGACAATAATAAACTTACCTCTCATACAAGCTGGAGGTTTTCAGTTTCATGTGGGTGTGATGTGGGCTGTCAATATGCGACGCTCGCTGGAAGTAAAGAACAGCTAGTTTGTGTATATTTTGGGAAATAGAACCAACTAAATTCATTATAAAATGCTGCAGGCAGATACAAACCAAAGCCCACGATTAAATAAACAGTCCTGCTCACATCTCTGAGTTGAGACCAATTGTGAACTCGAGTGATGAGGTGAAGAGAACCGTGTGAGGAGAATTCACACACCATCATAACAGTGCCGCCGTTTAATCTTTCAGTGTATTTCAGTGTTTTCCAGTGTTTATGAGGTGGTAGGTGTTGCATTTAATAATAGCTTTAACAAGTCTGGTTTAGGCCACACCTACTTCCAGATACAATCTCAGTACAGATAAAGATATGAACATTCAGAGCAGTAAACAGGTACAGATACAGATAGTGGTGTTGCATTACATTTCTATTAGATATTGAAACTCTATGCGCTGAAATGCAGAAGTACCTGCCAAGATAGGATGTTACAGCTACAAAATCAGGAGTGGCTCCCAGATACAAAGCGTTATGCAGGAAATGTCTTCAAAATGTTATGGAAATGTTGTTAAGACAAGATAAGGAGTAGGATTTCTACATGTGTGTCCGCCAAACCTGTAGAATCCTTTAGTGAAAATGGGGCAAGTGCACTACTAACTAACACTACTAGTGCACTAGTGCAAGTGCACTACTAACTAACATTGTGATGCTATTGTGTGTATGTGTGTGTGTGTGTGTGTGTGTGTCCAGTTGTTACGTGGAGGCTCTGGTGACCTGCTGAAATCCCTCCATCTTAACAACGATCCTTCAGAGTACTTGTACACCAAACAGGGTTCCTCGGTCACTGTAAGCTCTATACTCTGCTCTTTACTCCACCTTATATCTAATGATTAGATCTAATTAATCTGAACCAACATAATAATCAACATTTGTACTAACACTCACATTTTATTCGTTTTGTTGACGCTCTTTCACATTGCTGATACTGCTGATAGATTACATTTAACTTTCTTTGAGGGCAGAAGCACATTCTCATAAACTCTCTCTCACATGCGCTCATTATGTACATCTTTCTTTTGCCATCCCCCTCTTTCTCTCTCTCTCTCTCTCTCTCTCTCTCTCTCTCAGTCTTCCACTGATGATTTAAGGTGTCACAGGGCGGTGATGGGTGCGCTAAAGGTGATCGGCTTCAGTCAGGACGAGATTGACTCCATCTATAAAGTCCTGGCCACCATCCTCCTCCTGGTACGATAAAGCATCGCAAATCAAACCCTCCGATTCTACACACCGGACAAAGTTTTCTCAGTTATGAGAGATCCGGAAGAAGAATTATTCCTCTGGATGCTGGAGTGGATATTGTATAATTAAATCAATTAAATAAAAGCAAAATAATACATTAATTATTTATATTACTCAATAATACAATTTGTATTCCTTAATACATATTTATAATTTAATATAATACATAAAATAAACAAATAATAAGTAAATAATACGTATAAATATTATTAAGTGTAATATGTGTAATGTATAAGTAATTATTATTATTTGCATAATAATAATTTTAAAATTTATTTTCATATGTATTTAATCAGTATAATTTATGAAAGTACTTAAATTAGATATATATTATTTCTTAATTTTATTATTAAATAATCTACATAACTCAAATAGTATGTCAAGTTACATTATTATATTGAAATTATTTTTTATTATTTATAAAACATTTATAACTTTTTATCATATTTATATTTATCATGTTAACATTTATTTTTTATTTAATTATTAAACTGTTGGTAACATTCCATATATAAAATAGGAATATATACGTTAAAATTAATTTAAAACTGTTTACTTATTACTGTATATAAGTAATGACATAATGACTTAATAATAAAGTTAATCTTTATTCAATTATTCAGTTAAATGTATGTAATAAATCAGAAGATTTCTGATCGTACCGTGTGCCTGTGCTTTCTCCGTCATCGTTCTCAGGGGAACCTGCAGTTTGTGAGTGATGGAGAGAGCGTGCAGGTGGTTGGAGGTGACACAGTGAAACACATCTCTGAGCTCACGTCTTCCGAGGACGAGAGTGTGTATAAAACGCTGCTGTATCGTACCGTGGCCACAGGGGGTGGCGAGGTCATCTCGAAAGGGCACAGCGAGCAGGAGGCCAGCTACGGCCGAGACGCTTTCGCCAAGGTGCTCCGTTCATTTCCTGTACAAACAGGAAGTGCTTGATCCTGACTTCCTTTACAGAATAGGAATAAAATTACATTAATAACCAAAAGTCTGAACATTAACAAATATTTTAAAGACAATCTGAATTGACAACTGATCTTAATAACATTGGTAGTTTGTATCACATCATCATCAATCACTTAAAAAACTACATTTTTGTTTTCAGTAAAATCCATAGATTTATTGCGCATCTCTGAACATTTTCTAGTTTTAGACTACTGTGCATTACTAGCACAGAAAATTAATATTAACCCCTATTTTACCTCCCACCTAAAATAATAATAAAAATTTATGAAAAATTCAAATCAGCTTCTTGTAGTGGAATCACTTTTATGGATGCTTTAGTACCTAACTTCAGGTGTGTGCTTCTCTTCCTGTAGGCTTTATACGAGCGGCTGTTTGGTTGGATTGTTGGTCGAATTAACAGCGTGATTGAGGTGAAGAACTACAACCCGGCTCTGCATGGCAAAAACACAGTGATCGGAGTGCTGGATATTTACGGCTTTGAAATCTTTGAGAATAACAGGTGAGCTTTTTCCTTTTTGTCTTTTTTTCACAATAGTTTGTTATTAGGGCTTTATTTTCAAAATTACTACACAAACACACAAATTAAACAGATAGATATCACCAAGGAAGAAACACAACCCACTGGCAAGAATAAAAGGTATTTGTTGCTTACTAAGTAACGACACAGAGCGAGTTGAACAATAGCGAACAATGCAGTGAGTGCTAGCTAGTAAGGCTAGAAATCCTAACAAGGGAAAGCCACCTTGAAGCTGTGAAGTTCTGTAGCATTTCACTAGAAAAGAGTGCTTAAAAAAAATACATTCACCGCAGGCGAGTAGAAGAAGAAAGGGTAAGATGGCTGTATGACAGCAGGATTAATTGCAAACACTGCATCTTCAAAATGGTTGAAAATTGACGGATTTCAAATGTCACATCTCCTTGTTCTGCCACTGATGTATGCTTTCACCCAAATAAAAACAGAGCAATTTGTGTGTTTATCAAATACATATTACAAGCTATACCTTAGTTCTTGGACTAGATCAGTGTGAAATACCCAGTGTGATTGTGGGCTATTTTACCAAATGCATGTTATTTATGCTGGAATGTTTTTGGCTATTAAGATTTTGTCCTGTGCTGTAATGTTCTCCTACAGCTTTGAGCAGTTCTGCATTAACTACTGTAACGAGAAGCTACAGCAGCTTTTCATTGAGCTCATCCTGAGACAGGAGCAGGAGGAATACCACAGAGAGGGCATCACCTGGCAACATGTGAGCACAACACACATATATACACACAAACCACCAAATATATAGGTTTATTACATCCTACTCATGAGGACACACACATTTACAAAGGCAAGGAGTTTCAGTTCTCCCTTTTTGGTCCTCAAGCAGGAATATTGGGCTGCGGCTTTACCATTTATAGTGATAGTGAAAGGCATGTCTGTTTCATCATCATATATTTACGTCATGACATCCTACAGCGCATTTCCACACTGATATATGCACTCGTGCTTAATTTCTTTTTAAGAAGCCAGGCCCACTGATGCAATTTGTCTCATTGATGTCAATCCTCTTGCACAGATCGACTACTTCAATAACCAGATCATCGTGGATCTAGTGGAGCAGGCACATAAGGGCATCATCTCCATTCTGGATGAGGCCTGCCTCACTGCCGGAAAAGTCACAGACACCGTCTGCCTGGAGAGCATGAACAGCAAGCTTGGCCAGCACCCTCACTACACGTCCCGCAAGGTACACACACATATTAGCTAGGCACAAAGTGCCACGTTTTGGGGAAACCCAACAGTGCTCAACAGTCACCCCGAGAGTATCATACTCACATGGTGGTGGTAGCATCATGTGGTAGGAATGCTATGCATATGCATATGGGGGCAGTCGTGGCCTAATGGTCTGAGAGTCGGACTTGTAACCTGAAGATGAACCTGAAGGTCGTGGGTTCGAGTCTCGGGTCTGGCAGGGATTGTAGGTGGGGAAGTGAATGACCAGCGCTCTCTNAATACCACGACTGAGGTGAGACCCTTGAGCAAGGCACCGATCCCCCAACTGCTCCCCGGGCACCGCAGCTAAAATGGTGGTGTGTGTGTTCACTACTGTGTGTGTGAACTTGGATGGGTTAAATGCAGAGCACAAATTCCGAGTAGGGGTCACTTCACTTCACTATACATACTGTATATATAAACTACCATGCGAACTTGTGATCAGCAAAAACATTAAAAAAGTGAGAAGAGAGAAGAATAGGAGCATTATAACAGACATATCATGAAGGAAGAAGGAAACTGAGAGGATCCAAAAGCCATTTTAAAGGCAGTTATAAAGACAAATCATGGTGGATACCCACACAATGTAAAACACAGTATCAGTATTTAAAAATCGAATGCTGCTGCAGTTTAACAGGCTGGTCAACAGAGAGCGACATTCACACACAATATCACACAGAGTCAGACAGTTCTGGGCCAACAAAAAGAGAATTCATCTAAATAATATCTTCTAGCTGTGGAAAAGTGATGAACCACATCCACTACACACAAATCAATGCAACCATTTTACTCTCATATATGTAATGCGTCAACAACAATAACACGGGAGAACACGAAACAATTAAACACATAAAAACGGTAGTACCAATGCAAGTAATGTAAGTATCTGTCCTGTCTTTCATCTAGCTGTGTCCCACTGACAAGAGCATGGAGTTTAACCGCCATTTCCGCATCCGACACTATGCCGGCGATGTCACGTGAGTCTTGGGTTCTTTACTTACAGCCTTTAAATTTCAGTTAGAAATAATCCAAATGAGAACATCATCTGCAAAAACGCCAGAGTACTTTGTCAACTATGTCAAGTTACTATGTATAACTGTGCTTTAATATAGAAAATTAAACATTAAACAGTGCATTTATGTAAAAGAGTAAGCCTCATGGTAGCCATTACTTTTGCACATTGAACACAAGAAATAATATGTAAAGAATAAAAGACTTAGGGGCATGCTGCTACAGGAAAACAATCAATGTGTTCGTCATGTGGCCTGACATGAAGCAGTGGTACTCTTATCACCCCAACGTTGATTATTTTCCACACACAACGCATTCCAAAGTGTTTTATTCCTCTTATACCATAGAAATTTGTCAACAGTTTAAAGAATGACATATAGCAGCTGTAAACAGGCATTCCCTCACCGGCCTCTTCTCTGTTTTGAAGTTAATAAGACCAAAAAAAAAGATTAGAAAATGCTTGCACTGGAGACTCCTTCTCCTTACAGAAAACTTCACCACTTTTTTTTAAATTCTAGCCGAGTTTATGTGGCGTGTGTTCTGCATAATTTCTTACTATTCTTTACGTTTGTATAATCTCGTTGACGTACTTGTATTTTGAAGACTAAAGACTAGTCTAACCGACAATATTTTTTTAACGAATCCACAGTTTCTGACCAATCAGAATTGAGAATGTAGCAGTGGACATATCCACTTGCGTGTGTGGTTTTAAAGTGCGGCAGTTGGAACAGCCAACATGGCTTCACTATACGCTCTGATATAAAGGTTGATTAAAATGGCTGGGGTCATGTTTGCCGTCGCCTGCCTCAGCAGCTGTGACTGGGATAATGGCGCTTTATTCCCAGGGTGTAAACATCACATGTGGTTGCGGGACTCGGAGAATTGGTTGGTACGTAAGTGTGAACGGTAATCTCCCATTTTACCTCCTGTGCCAACGGCCCACCGGGAGAGAAAACACTGCATGATGATGAGTAGGATCACAAAGAACAAGACGAACAAATGGATGTACATCCAAAAAATAAAAAAATTCAGAGATGCTCTCAGCTCCATTTCAGCCAATGATGCTGCTTTGTGTGCATTTGATCAGTAACTCACCCCTGCCTTGGCTGTCTTAGCTTTTCCTCCTGGGATGTTGTTGAGTCGTCCCCTGAGTCCTGCAGCTCTACGTCATGCAAGCTGACAAGTGCATTTCCGTGTAGCCTAGTTTTAGCTATAATTACACTGTATGTCTATTAAAGAGCTAGATAAGCAATGGAGAGTGCTGACTCCCCATAAATAAGTGCACCCTTTAGACTTATATTCATTTTTAGTCAATTTTTTCAAGTCTTTTTTCTTTAAGATACATAGCAACTGTCATGAATATATACTGTGGGGTCCAAAGGTCTGTGATCACTAGTGAAAATGTTTGTGTTTGGCAATCTTTTTTCACACAAAGTTTTTCATTACAAATGATATTATCAGCAACAACTTGGGAAAAGTAGAATCTCTGAAATATTTACATGAAATTCAGAGTTTCTTAGTATTTGCTAGTTCTCCTTTTTGCTTTAATGACAGTGTGCACAAGTTTGTGCAAAACCTGATGATCCATTTTAGATCAATTCCATCGGAGTATCGTCTGAACTTTTTACTTTTTCAGAGGATGGAATATGGACTTGATTGAGTTTAAAGTATAAATGGTATTTTATGTCGAATAGCCTGCTTTGTTATGTAGTCTGTTGACCTGAGAGCCACATCTGTAATGACAGGATATGCCGTATTGTTACACCTTTGCTGTCTATGTCTCTAATATACAGTATATCTATTGATTTATCCAGCTGTGAACTAGAGAGACGAGAACAGTCCCAGAGTGTGTGTGAGAAACCTGTCCACTTCCATCCACAACCCTTGTAATTTCCAAAACTCGTTCATTTATGATGCTATAAAGAGACCCAATGCCTATGAAAACACAGTGAGCAAAGTTGCTGCCAGTGCCGGAATTTTCTGCAACTCTATAACTCATGGGCTCTGTCCTAATTTGGGATCTAGGAGGACTTTTTTTTTTTTTTTTCACAGAGGAAGGAAGAGATCAGAGTGGAAAGCTTAGCACTGAAAATAGACGACACATTTTTCACCTCATTTTCTCCCCTGCTTTTTTACGAGTGTGATGAGTGGCTGAAGAAAGAGGTCTGAAGGTTTGTTTTTGTGCGTTTGCCAAGTTAACGCAGGATTAGGATGAGCAGATGTGAAGGCGGCTGAACTGAGGCGTCTGCGTATCGGCACGAACAGTAGCCGGTCACTCAAAACGTCATTTGTAATTGGGTCAGGTGTGTACAAAAATATGTCTAAATGAGATTACTTCTGTAGAATCTACACACACACACACACACACACACACACACACACACACACACACATATATGTAATAGACGTTTGTCCCTGCCTCCCACACCTACTACACAATAACATCCCTGAGGGATCAGATCTGTCAGAACGTAGTTGTCAACCTTACCTCAAAACAAACACACACACACACACACACACACACACACACACACACACACACACACACACACACACACACACACACACACACTGCAGCATCCCTAAGGCTCTACTGAAGCAGGCCATTCTTCCTTTTCTTTTGCTAAATATACCCTCGTCCAGACCCTCCTCTCTGATCCGACTCTGACCTACTTCATCACTTCTTCGCTTTCTGGCTTCCTAACTCTTTAGCCATTCATTTTCTCCACCTCTCCCTCGTTCTCTTTCTCTCCAATTCCAATTAATGTGTCTTCCATCATTCCCGCCTCATTATTAGTCTTTAATGAAAACCATAATGTAGACAGTGAGAACAAAATCACTTGAGATAGAGAACGTGACTCGTGAATTCTGATTAAAAAGTAAAAAAAATATGCCGTTGTTTGGGTGGTTCCATGATTATGGTGCCATTTAGGTGTCACAAAACTTTATTTTTAAAATCTTTTTTCAACATTCAGTCTAAGAAAACATCCACTCAGGCAACAATATCTATATTTTTCATTTTTAGATATTTTTTACATGATTTCTTTGGTGAGAATTGTGTAAATATGGGTGTTTTTTTATAGACATTTATAGACAGCATGCTTCTCATTAGCAGAGGTGGGAAAATAGGGTGCTTTTTTATCCAGTTGGTCGAGAACTCCAGTTTCATCCCCACAAAAAACTGTGACACTAGTTTTATTTGACAAAAGCAAAAATTGACATTTACATTACATTTGAGACTTTAGGCTACATGAATCTTTTCATTGTTTAGTCGGGTTTTTTGGCTCAGCAGCAGAGCTTTAGATGATTTGGATTTCTGCTGCCTCACACACTTTTACATCACTGTAACTCGCACCTGTCACACACACTGGCAGTGACTGAGATGGATGAATTTAGAAAAAGAATCTCTTTGACTCAGAGATATGGAAAGAGAAAGCCTGTGTGTGTGTGTGTGTGTGTGTGTGTGTGTGTGTGTGTGTGTGTGTGTGTGTGTGAGAGAGAGAGAGAGAGAGAGAGAGAGAGAATATGAACAGTCAAGACAAGTCTGTGTGTGTGTGTGTGTGTGTGTGTGTGTGTGTGAGAGAGAGAGAGAGAGAGAGAGAGAGAGAATATGAACAGTCAAGACAAGTCTGTGTGTGTGTGTGTGTGTGTGTGTGTGTGTGTGAGAGAGAGAGAGAGAGAGAGAGAGAGAGAATATGAACAGTCAAGACAAGTCTGTGTGTGTGTGTGTGTGTGTGTGTATTTTCCTGCAACACTTTACATAACCAGCACATCGCACTCTCTGCTGTGTGTGTTTGTGTTTTTTTTTTTCATTTTCACTCTGATGTTTTCACAGCACCAGGTAACTGAAGTGCACTTATGTAATTGTGCTGCCTGATAATGTGATTCCTGGCTGTGGCTGTGAAAAGGAGGAGAAAGCCGTTGTTTAATACACATCTTAGCTTCTGCGCTGTGTGATATTTTTCCTCAGTGATGATGTGGCGGGGCTTTATGTTTAGACTGGTGTTTACCTGCTCTTGTGTGTGAGTTCTCGCTGTTCCAGTCAGGAATGAGTCACATTTCAGGAGGTTTTTATCCTTTTTATCTGCTTCTCTGAACTCTGAGTCAGGCAGCAGAGCTTTGACTGGTTTGTGCTTACATGCAGTGATCCTCTTCTCTTTTACAGGTACTCAGTGGAAGGATTTCTGGACAAGAACAAGGATCCACTCTTCCAGGATTTTAAACGTTTGATGTATAACAGGTACACTTTCTCTGACATTCAGTATGCATGTTCGTGCGTAGTCAACAGTTGACTGTATGAAACTTACATTTACGATATTTATTTGTTGAGGAGCTGTGGTGGACAGAGGACACACCTCCTTCAATATATACAGACACACAGAACACGCCTCCTTCAATATATACAGACACACAGAACACACCTCCTTCAATATATACAGACACACAGAACACGCCTCCTTCAATATATTCAGGCACAAAGGACATGTCTCCTACACTATATCTTATAGATACAGAGGACACACCTCCTTCAATCTATTCAGGGACAGAGGACACACATCCTTCAATATATACAGACACACAGAACACGCCTCCTTCAATATATACAGGCACAAAGGACATGTCTCCTACACTATATCTTATAGATACAGAGGACACGCCTCCTTCAATCTATTCAGGGACAGAGGACACGCCTCCTTCAATACATACAGATACACAGACACACAGAACACGCCTCCTTCAATATATACAGACACAAAGGACATGCCACCTACACTATATCTTATAGATACAGAGGACACGCCTCCTTTAATATATACAGACACAGAGGACACGCCTCCTTCGATATGTATACAGAGACAGAAGACATGCCTCCTTCAATATATACAGAGACAGAGGACACGCCTCCTTCAATATGTCTTAGAGACACAGAGTACATGCCTCCTTTAATATATTCAGACACAGAGGACACACCCCCTTTAATATATACGGGCTAAGAGGACAGGCCTCCTTCAAGATGTCTTAGAGACACAGAGGAGACACCCCCTTTAATGAATACAGGCACAGAGGACAAGCATTCTTCAATATATACAGGCACAGAGGCCCTGCCCCTTTCAGATGACTGACAGGCACTGAGGCACCTCCTTCACTGGCAATGAGAGCAACAGTAGCTTTTTGAGTGAAGTCAGTTATTATATAAAGACATTATAACTGTAGCGTTCTTTAACAAATTGCATACAGCCACTTTATGACAAACACTGTGAATTTCTGAATTTCCCTGTCCTGTGTCTTCAGCTCAGACCCGGTGCTTAAGGACATGTGGCCTGATGGGAAGCTGAGCATTACAGAGGTGACCAAGCGGCCGCTGACTGCTGCGACGCTCTTCAAGAACTCCATCATTGCCCTGATTGATAAACTTGCCTGCAAGGTAAGGAAGTAATCTTTCAAATCTAATTAGATTTGAAGTAGAAAAGAAAAATGATCCACTCAGATATCCTGTAGTGTCTGCATGGATACAGAAAAGTGAGCTCACCTATTGGTTAGGACACAGTTAGGAATGACCAATCAGTTATCATTGACTCATTGGGTTACACTCAATGCATGGGGCATTTCTCCAAGTGTTTGATCGTCTCTCATTGGATTTAAATAACCTGATATAAGAATGTCTAAGTGATGTGTTTGGTCCTGGTGGTTACGTTGATGTTGATATCCAATCTTTTCATTCTAATTCACATTCGCACATTTTCACATTCACAGTGAGGTGATGACTTATGGGATGTTCCCTGTGACATTTCCTGATGCTACTTTCTACAATAGTCACAGTGTTTCAGACGTGTGTGTGTGTGTATTTAGGACAAGCCTGGGCCATGAAGTGTTTTTGGGTCACAGCTGACGAATGGTTGCTCTTCTTTTGGTCCACTGGGGACACCTGTCCCGAATCAGACCGGCACAGCCTCCTTACTCATCCCTCTATCTTTTACTCTTTGTCATGTATGTGTTGTAAAGCCTGAAGGAGGCTACGATCTGAGCATGAGATCTATACTTCCACTTTTACCTGGTCAGTGTGTTATTGTTTTCATGTGAGGTAACATTTCTGGATTTGTGATTAGGGGACAGAAAAACAGACGCTGACTCTGATGACCAAATCGTGGCCAAAAAAGTGATCATTTGTCACAGATTTGTCATATAGATGGACTTTTTCTCCATCACTCAGTATCCAGTTAATATTACACAATTAAAGCAGCTATCTTTTGCCTTAGTTGCCTTATCTACAGCCCTACTGCAAATTCAAACTTGTAAGTGCAAAGTTTTAACTTCCAAAATGTATAGAGGTGTCACCGGATTCATACTGGATTCATTTACTTGATCATATACAGTTTACGGAGTGGTTGTGGTGTGCCACATTGCTGGAGCTGATCAAACTGGGGTTCTCTACCAGTTCAACAGCAGCCTTCATTCATCAGACTGCCTCACTCATGAAGTGTGTCCACAGTGAGTGTAAAGTGTGTCTTGGACTTGCAGGAGCCGTACTACGTGCGCTGCATTAAACCCAATGAGGTGAAGTCTCCAATGCTTTTCGACGAGGCGCGGTGCCGTCATCAGGTGGCCTACCTCGGTCTGCTGGAGAACGTTCGTGTACGCAGAGCAGGCTTCGCCTACAGACAGCCCTATGAACGCTTCTTGCAGAGGTCAGAGGTCACACACTCTCTGCACATATTTGGACAAAACTCTTTAACGGCTAGTTATAAGGATCTTTATCTTTTCTATATCTATATCTTTTATAGTCTAATCTATAGTCTTTTACCAATAATGGTTTTTATTTCATCATTTAAATAAAAATGAAGAAAAATGTTAGTATCTTAATGTCGAACACGTGGAAATGACTTGGTTGGTACTCCTTGTCAGCCAATAAAAACAGCTTTTAGGCATTCTGTGTCATAGGGAAATTCTAACTTAACATTTTATTGCATCTCATTAGGTATAAGATGACATGTGAGTACACGTGGCCTAATCACCTGATGGGAAGCGACCGCGAGGCCGTGGAGGCCATCATCGTCCAGCACGGCTTTGAGGAAGACGTGGCATACGGACACACCAAACTGTTTGTGCGGACTCCTCGCTCCCTCTTCACTCTGGAGCAGGAGAGAGCTGCACTCATTCCCATCCTTGTCCTCTTCCTGCAGAAGGTGATAGACTTCGTTTGTTGCACTTAAACTTTAAAGCCAGTGTGGTTTCAAATGGGAAAAGATTCTTTGTGATACTGTCACTTTACCATCAACCACAGAGTCTTTTCTAATCAATGTTGCTATACATCTGAGGAAGATGTTGATGTTCCGGATGATTTTGTCTCATTTCTACTGTCACGCTTCCTTCACATTTTCTTGTATTAAAAGGCATAAAGACCAAGTGCTGGCTAGCTAAATTGCTAGCTTTATATAGATATATATATATCAGATTTATTTCCTTAGACCTATTGACCCAATTGACCATTTCTTTGCTTGTTAATTCTGACTTCTTTCTTCTTTCTCCAATTTTTATCTCTCCATCCTGACCCTCTGTGGTGTGTATAGGTGTGGCGTGGCGCCCTGGCACGGATGCGATGCCGGCGCATGCGGGCGATCTACACCATAATGGGCTGCTATAAGCGCTACAAAGTAAAGGCTCACTTCTGGGAGGTGGAGAGACGCTTCGCTAACGTGCGCAACATGGAGGACTACGGGAAGAGCGTGGAGTGGCCGACTCCACCTGCTGCCCTGCTACAGTTCCACAAAATCACACAACACCTCCATCGCAGGTGTGCTTGCCTCTCAAATCACACTCACACACACTAAAATTACGCATCATATCATTAATGAACAGCAGGAGCTGTGGAAAATTAATGCTATCGTTAGCTGTTTTGCTCTGAAGAGGCATTAAAAAAGGATTTCTCTTGAGCATTTGGTAGCTACGGCATATAGTTTTGATTCAGCAAAAATTATGACACACACGAAGTGGTGGAAATATTTCGCTGATTCATCTCTCCTGAAATGGTTTTCTTGCGCTTTCTCTTTTTCTCTCTCTTTTTCTGCTGTCTTTCTCTTCCCTTAGATGGAGAGCGAGACGGATCATAAAGAACATCCCTCCATCCGATATGGCGGAGGTGCGGGCGAAGGTGGCGGCTATGAGCGCTCTGAGTGGAGAGAGAGTAGACTGGGGGCACAGCCGAGCCTGGGAGAGAGACTACCTAGCCAACGTGAGTCCCTAAACACTCCATTCACACTGTAGTATGCGTTTGGGAAGCTGTCTACACACCTGGCTGCTTTTAGGACACCGTGGCCTACTTTTCTGCTCTGGTTGTTAAATAAGAGATTATGTTGCATGCAGGTATAAAATATCAAATATGAAACGATCCCTGCATCCTGATAGGGCAGGCTTCATCACTGAGGTTCTGATAGAGTTGGAGTTACAGAGTTTTGGTTAGATCTTAGGGTCTGAGGAAAGTCTTTAGTAGGTTATATAAGTCATAGAGTTATAATCACTCCTCTCTAACCCTTCTTCTCTCCCTTGTCAATCAAAGAGAGGCTAGCCAATCACAGGTGTTTGCTTCTGAGCTAATAAAGAGAAGTAAAACACTTGGTGGTGTGCTGTTATAGGAAAATAATAAACGATGGGGTGGAGTGACTCAACGATGGGGTGATGACACAAAGAATGATACTTTTTACCCATTTAGAGTTGGATTTAATGTTATGGAACATCCACAAGACAAGTCAGTTCCTGTTATCACTTATGCCATAGCAGCTGTAAACTGTCGCTCCCTCACCTGCCTTTTTTTTTCTTTAATATGACAAAAAGTGTGAGAAATCGCAACTCCTTCTGTCCTGAAGACTTTCCTGTGTTAGAAAACTTTACATTACAGCGCATAAGTGCTTACACTGTGGACTCCTTCCAAAAATGCTAAATAAACATCTCACAGAAAATAACGATCATTACACACTTTTTTGTTTGTTTGTTTTAAGCATCCTCCATATAAGTCCCTGTGTAAATTGTTACTATAGAAAGCATAAAGTATTAGAAGGAGCACATTAATATAAACTTTGCGGTTGGAACTACTGTCCGAGCTGCTGTTATCGAAAATTAATCAACACCTTCTGACCAATCAGAATTGAGCATTAAATAGCATTGTAATATGGTTTGAAATGATTTCGTAGCTTCATATGTCTCATGAAAAGGTGAAAAGATTTGAGGGAAAAATCTGTAAAATGTAAGGGTGAAAAGAGTTAAAGTGTTAGAGGGTTAGTCTCACATCGGTCAGAGGTTATGGCTGCAGCACTTATACAGGCAGGTTAGAAGAAGTGAGTGAAGCAAACAGGGTGGTGGGTAGTTGGGATGGTTTAGGGGGGTTACTGGGTTATAGGGTGGTTAAGGACAAAGTCTTGCTCCAGGTGGGTTAGTGATAGTGTGAGTGATAAAGTGAAGTGAAGTGAAGTGACTTTGTGGCCAAGTGTGGTGACCCATACTCGGAATTTGTGCTCTGCATTTAA
>CM074973.1:3864743-3877802 GCA_037577455.1 Pangasius macronema
TTAAGGCAAAATGCAATAAATTGACACAATACATTAATTACACTGATACATTATAATATTAGTGATATCAGAATATACATACTTGTGTAATTGGAGGTGTGTGAACAGTATGAACTGGTTATAAGGACTAAAAACAAACAGCATTAATGATATAAAGCAGAGGTTTTTAATTTGTAAAAGTTCACGAGGCCGTGTGTTCCAGAGGAAGCAGAACAGACCGTCTGGATTTCCTGAGTCGCAGACTAAAATATTAGCGGCGGCCGAGTCTCGTGGTGACAGAGTGTGTTCTGAATTAAGCTCGTTGCAACACGGCCTGACGCACCAAGAGATTAACACACAGGCTTATTTTGGAGGGAACCTGATGCATCAGCTCAAGTGGGAGGATAGCTTGGCATATTTAAATTAATTAGGTTATGTAACCTGTTTTGTGTGAAAGGAATTCTTTAGATTTTTACTGTATGTAATTTTACAGCAGGGTAAAATTATTCAAGTGTTTAACCAGGTTAGGGTTTGAGTTAGTCCTGAAGTATTATACTGATGTGTTCTGGCTGGGGTGGAGCTAATTTACGGGCCAGAAAAATGTAAACAGAAGCTTGAAAGTAGAAATGAGCACGATGCACTGCATTAATCTTCAGTAAATCTGCAAATCATCAGTTTAGTCATCATTAAAATTAGATGACTATTACAGGTCTTACTACATTTTAAAAATAATATATTGCAACTTTAAATTTGTACCTGATTATTTCAACTTCCTTTTTACTGCTTTAGGTTATCGGTTTAAGTGTAACAAGTGGAACGGACCAGTTGGTGGCGCTACATACTGCAACTCACGATGACTTGCTGCTACATCTGCAGAGGGGTCAGCTGGCGACGAAGCAGGACCGTGTCGGGGAACTCGTCGGGACTCTGTGTGATCATTTCACGCGGTGAGTTCATTCGCACTCATCTTACTCAACGGCTAGTGTGGTGGCATCTCAGCTAGGCTGTCATTAAAGCAAGGGTGTCACTCTCAGGCCCTTTTTTGTAACACACCCAATTCAACATATCCTGTGCATTTTAAAATGAGCACATGGAAAATACTTCCAAGTATTTCCAAAATCACTGCAGCAATAATGCTAATTTTTCGTGCCATGCCTGTGGGACTGAATTTCGCACTGTGTTTAGGGCCTGGCTGATTAGCAGACATTTATCAGCTGTGCAAAAAAACATTTATCAGCCGTACAGGAAAAGCGGTTCTCCTGGGATTTAAACTCAGCACTTCCATATTGAATGATCTACATCTGTATTTATTTATTTTTTTATTGATATGCAAACTCAGTGGTTTTTACGACCCTTTCATTTCTCAAGTTCATTGCACTGGGATATTCCTTCAGATCTATACATGTCTATTCATCCTTACACACAGTAAGAGGCACACTTGATGCATGAGTTACATCAATTCTGTCTCTTTTCAGTCAGAGTCGAATCACTTGCCTCAGCTCACTGATATGAGACTCACTGCCAAATTCATTTCAACATTTTGATGAGCTGTTCTGCCTAACTGTGGCTCAAATCGCTGAGACTTTACTCTACCTTCTAACGTTTGATCCAATCTATCAAATCTAATATGAACTGAGCAAGACACTACAAACACATCACTGATTTGATGGTCTTGTGCTGCAGTGTCTAATCATGTGATTCATTATTAAGATTCATTTGCATTTATCCTGTTTACTCATCACATCGCCGAACACACTGTCTGTATGCAGTGTGTTACATCATCATGCTGCTTCATACACACACCTGAGAGTCAAACACGCAGCTGAGACTCAAAACACATGGCTCACCATTCACACTAATGAACAGCTCAGATGCTGGCAAGATGCGTCCATGGAAGCATTTTGATTCAATTACATAGCATTGCCTCAGGGTCGACTCAAAGAGCCGACACATTTGTGAATGACACATCACTACGAGGCACCAGTTTTCTTTGAGTGATGTCAGTTAAAGCTCCAAATAGCTAAACAGCACATTTAATTCACGTTTAGAGATTTTACGGATGCATCAGTTAGGTGTAATTAAGTGTAATTAATTAGTCCTAGGTGAATAAACTCGTGCTTCATGTGGATTAGGACGATTAGATTGGCTGAACTTTAGGGCTTATTTTGACCTTAATCAGGCAGATTTAGTTTATCCCTAAAAGACAGCAAATCCAAGGTTTAGCGAAACACAGAATTATTGTTAATACACACATTTACTCATATTTAACAAACAGTCTTGTCCTTACCTGGCCTCACACATTCCTGTTTGTAAAGACAGACAGCAGTTTAGCTTTATATACCATGCAAAATGTGTGCATTTAAAATATTTTGTATTGCTGAGATTCGTGTGTGTGTGTGTGTGTGTGTGTGTGTGTGTGTGTGTGTTGGGGGGTTTACACAAACTGAATCGCTGTAATAATTTCAGACATGTGTGTCTCAGTGTCACATACAGCAGCATTCCATGGCTTTAAACATTTTTTCACAGCCGATCCCCAAGGAGTGATATTAGTTCTTTGGCCAGCCGGCAGCCGGAGTGTGTGTGTGTGTGTGTGTGTGTGTGTGTGTGTGTGTGTAACAGCTGTGGGTTATGTAGGATTTAGTGTGTGTATTTAATCGCTGTTCCTTAACGTTTATTCACAATCTATTGTGCCACCATCTGCGGGCAAGCGCCAGGGGTCACGACCCCTATACGACATCATCAAAAGGAGATGGGGACTGTGGAAGTGTGGAGGGAGGTGTAGTGTGTTTTTTATGTGTATATTGTCATCTGACCTCCTGCTAGCTCACACAAACACACACACGCGACCCTGTCTTCTCAAACCCCCTGAGTCAGGAGGCACACAAGCCCTTCACTAGTCAGCGTTATTCTCATACAGATTTACGCGTTTGTGTGTGTGTGTGTGTGTGTGTGTGTGTGTGTGTGTGTGTGTGTGTGTTCTGAATCAGCTTAGGTTGCTGACAATACATTTGTCCTTATCTTATAACCTTGGAAAAGCCAAAATATATAAATTAAGAAAGCCACGAGAGAAGCTCACCCACAAACTAGCATGCTAACACACACAAAGCAATTAGCATTATAGTAAACTAGCTTAAACTACATATTTCACACTAAATTAACCAGCCTTAACTCAACCACCCTTGCTACAAGGATAACAATGTTTTAAGTTGCAAAATATGATTTAGCATGAAGATTAGCTTGTTAAACATCAACACTATAAAATGTCTGTGAGCTCTTCTCTTCTCTTCTGGAGACTTAATGCTATGCTAGCTAACCAGCCCTCAAGCTAATTACCTCACCACAGGCTCATTTTTTTCTTCTTCACTGTCATTCTATGCTTCTTCTCTCTTCATATCTTTGCATGCGCTTTCTGACCTTACGTTATTCCTCTCACGTGGGACATGCAAAGACATCCTAATCAAAATAAGTCTGTGTGTTTTGGGTGAGTTTTTTGAGTCACATTCTGGCCATCTGCTGAGACAGCTGTGTGTGTGTGTGTGTGTGTGTGTGTGTGTGTGTGTGTGTGTGTGTGTTTTGATTGGTCTTGGGATGAAGTTTCAGCAGTTTTCTAGCTCCAGATAATGATAGCGTGTTAGGATGAATGTGAGGGAATTTACTACTTTACCCGATGCAAAGCATTGTGAACAACACGGTGCTGCCATGTGTGATTAGCACAGAAAAGATTTTCGACACACCATGACCTTAGTCTTATAAGTTTCTATCAAAGTTTTGATATTCCAGCTCAACAAGGCCTGCACTTTAAGGCAAATTCTAATGTACATTGTAGAAATTCTGAGAGAAGTAGAAAGTAAATTTGAGAAACAGTGGCAGCTCATAAATAAGGACAGGAGAAGCAGAGCCTCACCAATTTTTGTAGCTGTTCAACAAATATTAATCTTCATAAAATCCCGATTCACAAGTCCAACAAGTCCAACACCTCTTTTGAGTCACCAATGATTTTAAAACGATGTTCTTTGATTTTCCATTGATTTCCTCATGTTTCAATTCAATTCAATTCATTTTTATTTGTATAGCGCTTTTTTTTTTTTTTTTTACAAAGGTAATTGTCTCAAAGCAGCTTTACACAAACAAAAGTATAGTGAAGTGTGTGTGTGTGTGTGTGTGTGTGTGTGTGTGTGAGACGTCTCTGATGAGCAAGCAGGGCGACGGTGGCAAGGAAAAACTCCCTGAGATGGTGATAGGAAGAAACCTTGAGAGGAACCAGACTCAACAGAGAACCCATCCACATATGGGTTTACACTGTAGTGTGTGTGTGTGTGTGTGTGTGTGTGTGTGTGTACAATGTTTCTAGATGTTCTAGCTTCCAAAGAGGTAGTTTTGCACCTAGTGGCCTATTGAGACAATTTTTTAACTTACTTGTGGAGTTTCACACGTGTTCCCCAAGTCTGTGTGGGTTCTCCGGGATCTCTGTTTTTCTCCTGTGTAACTGTGTGTGTACGGTGACTTGTGATGGACTTGCACACCATCCAGGGTGTATTCCTACACTTACTGAAGAAGACGTAACTTTTTGAATATACAATACATATTTCTGTGCAACCTCACAAACAGGTCTTCCACAGTTACACTGGAAAAGTCTCATCGCTTCTCTTCTCTTGGTCACATGGCCATGATTAATCATGATTAATAGATGGGAAAAAAAAGGAAAATTTGGGTCTGATGTTTCAGAGGAGTGAAAGCCTTGATGAATGTATCATCATGACATGTGTTAGTTGTTGGTGTGAGGGTCTGTGTTGCACCATATGCATGTGACGCACTTTCTCAAAGCCCACACACTCACTCACTCACTGTTGATCATTGTTTCTCATTAGCACCGGTTTACTAAAATGTGCATCCAGAAATAACGAGTCAATCAAATACAGTAGTACTTGTTTTTACAGAGAGGGTCACAATAAGGTCTTGCTTCATTAGAAAAGAAATGTTGTCAAATTGTGTGTTTTTTTTATGCACATAATAATAATTTACAGAGGACTGCCGACTTAGTAATAATCTAGGGTCAGTAATTGTTTGTATGACATCTAAGCCCAGGGTATAGGTTCATACATAGGGTCTAAATACAGAAATTGTTGCAAACAAATTTCTCTCAGTTTTAAATAATGTAAATTTGAGTAATATAATTGAGTATAAGCAGAAAAATGTTGTGTATTTGATAACCTATAAGATAAAAACAGCACTTGATAGTATATAAGATGTAACTAAATGCGTACATTGCTACCAGGCAAAAGTGCAAGGAGAAGAAGAGAGGGCAAAGAGCAAAAGCAGAACGGAGGAGGCGAAGATATAATCGAGGGAATGTCAAAACAGCTCTGCTCACATGGTGAAATGTCCCAGAGATTCTCTGAACCCAGCACTATCCCCCTACAGACAAAAACCTGAGCTCAGCCAAATGTGTCTGAAGTTAATGATAATGAGATACATACTCACTGCGTCTACACTTATTGACCATTTGATCAGGTTCACATAGCATACGGGTTATTTAGTAGTGTACAATTACTAACAATATGTTAGCCTTCTGTACGCTGTCTGTCAAAGAAATTAAACCACCACAGGACCTCCACTGAGCAGATATTATTTATGGTGCACATTCCAACTACAGTAGCGACTTGTGTTAAAGAAAATGTCAATATAATGCACTCCTTTCAAAGAACATAAGTCTTAGTCCAATGTGTCCATGAATTCAACAAAGAATGGCAACATATCGACAACAAAATGTTTGTTTTTTTTCAGTAGCACCTACACCACAAGCACTTGCCTTTAAATTAAAAAATACGGGGATAGAAAATGCGGACTGAAGGTGGTTTCATTTCTTTGACAGATCTGATTTGTTATTCTTTGCTATCAAATGTGATACAATGTAATATAAAAGCAAGAGACAGTTTAAAAATGAAATCTCAATCCTCTCAGGAAGTCAACAGTCAAAGGCTTAAAGTAGGGAATGCTGATATTTTTTGAATAGCAACTGTTTGTGCTACTTTGAACTGTTGGATACAACCCCTCAAACACTGACTCCAGTAGTTTGTTGAGACTGTGACACAAAGACATCGTTGTTACTGTAAAGCTGTAAAAAAAAAAAACTTGGATCATTTCTGGGAGGATCTTTCCCCCTTCAGCACTGTTGAACCTTAGGGAGCACATGTGATATGTGATGCGCTATGGGCAATTCTGTTGTTTGTGTGTGTGTGTGTGTGTGTGTGTGTGTTGTTTGCGTTGTTGGTATGTGCAGCCACGGTGATCAGAATAATCAGCTCTTTTGTTGCTATGCCTCACATCATCCCCTGGGGCTTAGATTGTGGAGATTGTCTCTACATGCTGTGTGTGTGTGTGTGTGTGTGTGTGTGTGTGTGTGTGTGTGTGCACGCATAATGCTCCTAGAGAAAGTATGGACCTGTTACATGACCTTCATCTGATCACTGGTGTCACATTACTCTAAATCCTTCCAGTAAAGTTCCAAAGATTTGTAGAATCTGTTTCAAGGTGTGTTGAAGCTGTTCTGGCAATCCATGCTGGCCCAAACCTTTTATGATTATGTCACATCCTTTCATTTGTCACTTGTCTGTACTTAAAATTTATAATTTAATTTTCATGTGACTATAAATGTCACATGAAAAGCCATTTTGTCCTAGAGGTTCATCCGTACTCCCCTGACACACACAAACACAGATTCAAACAGGCTACTCCCCCGAGGGGGTCGCAGATGTTCCTGCATCCCAGACAGCGGTTGCTTGGCAGCTCAGGAAGTGTTAATTAGGGCAATGATTGGGTGAGTTGTGTATGAGTGTGTGAGACACGGTGTGTATGTTTGTTGCTGAAACTCTGCAGTCTTTAATGGGTCCTTCTGGACTCCTATGAATGTTGAGGTCCTTTAGGGGGTTTCGGTCTTGACATATAAAGAACAGCATTATTCATGACCACAACACTGGCTGCTTTTTATGAGTTGTTAGATAACCTAACCTCTCACACACTAACCTCTCACAGTCATATGTAAATGGTGTTAGCTGGAAACTTTCATGCTGCCTTGGTTTGAACATTGTGACTACTGGTTTTGGGGCTCAGAGAACTTTTCTTACACTCACCATTTTCAGTTGACTCATTATGTTCTAACAATGTGTAAATGAAGCAAATGATTTTCCAGTAGTCTTGACATGGATTCTAAGTGGATTCTAGTGAACTGGAATGGTCTCTGAAGACATCCTTTACAAACCCAGGACATGTGGAAGGTGCATTCATCAAGCCATATAGCATTACTATATATTCATAGTACGTGACCATATTACCGTGTCTATATATGCCAAAAGCTATACCCTTTTTTCTGGGCAAAGAAGCAGCCTGCTGAAACTGGGGATATGGAGTGTCTGATATAGTACTTCGAGGACATCAGCTATATAATCGTCCATGACTTTGTCTTCAGTAGGGGATAGGGAGTGTTTTGTTAGACAGCAATTCTTAATCAGTGGAACAAGCAGCAGATCTGTAAGAAGTAAGAGCAACTTAGCTTTGCTGAAGACCTCCTGATATTTGGAGTAGCAGAGGTTAATGCTGTAGTACCAACAGAAAAAGAAATACGAAAAGGCTAGAATTTTCTATTCTGCCAAGGTGAGTTTAGGGTTGTGGGTTTGTAGCCATGGCAAATCCTGACCCAGTGGAGTAATTAGCAGACTTGGTAACAAGGAAGGCTTGGGCTTGAATATGGATCAATGTCTTTATTGGTCGTGCCTAAAGCTGCAGATGCTGTGCTGTATTAGCATGAAAAGTTATCACCTCAATAAACATCGTTACTTACCTAACCCGAGATGCCTAGCTAGCTCAACACTGTAGCTGTTATGGGTTCCAGCAGAGACTGATGGACGCAGCAGAGATGAACTCGTCCGAATCTGGCTGCCAGAACACAACCAAAAATCAACCTCATTAAAACCAAATCTTAGGCATGATATGGATTAGAACTGACAGTCAGGCCATTTGTGAGCTAAAATTAAGATGCTGCAGAAGTGTTACATTTGATTTGGTGCATCATATTTGGCCCAAATTCTAAATGCAATGAAAGCTGTAATGTAGTTGCAGGTTGTCTGCTTTCAGCCCAGAGTATGCTGTCCATTGCCACAACTGGCCCCTGCATGCATAAACTCAACCAAAAAGCATCTGGTCCAAAAGCATCTGCCTCCGATGGAGCATATTTCAGCATCACCTCTCTTGCTCTCCCTCTCACACTTCTTCAGCTCATCCTGCGTCACTACCAGGACAAGTCAGACATCTGTTACTCAGCATTGCCCTTTCCTTTCCTGCTCCTCGTACTCTTCCCCCACCTCTCCTGCTGTGACATCCCCTCGTCGTTTGATGATTTCTCGCCCTCTCCCTTCACTCTGTCATTCATGCACACTCTCTCCCTCTCACCTTCTGTCTGTTATGCTCTTTCACTCCCTCTTTCATCATATTACTTTTACACTCTTGTCAGTTAGAGGTTGCAAATCCATTTCTGGTCCATTCACTGCCTTCATAAATGCATGCTGGCAGATCATCTCCTGAAAGCCGGTTGTCCTTTTAGTAAGCAGGGGGTTCAGAGAGAGGGATGCTGGGTTTGCACAGGGCATGCTGATTATAGAAGTTTTTTGACAGGAAAGAAGAATGTCTCTCATCTGCTCTCCTGTCTTCTTTTCTTTTAAAGTCACCGAGAGGAATCGCTGCCTCTCCAAGGTCAGTTTTTAGTGGTGAATCACCAGACCATTTTGATTAACAGCAACAGACCTGCAGGAATCGGTAGCGGGTATACTCTGGCCTCAAAATGGCACCGTAATCTTAACCCTCGAGTAAAGCACTTCCAAAAGAGTATTTCTATTTTACTACCTTGCAGTACATCATTGGTTTTCACCATCCATTTATCACTCTTTCACATCTTCATGCTGGTTCCCTGGTCTCACTTAGTTTTTATTTAGTTTATAGCACTGCCGGAAAAATTCATCAACTGAGTTCAACCATAAAAAAACAGACACCTGATGACTTTGTGGTGACAGCAGGGCCTCAGGATGATATCTGCTATAGCTCTGCCAGTCTGTGAGTGAATTTTCAGACTGTCAGATGAAACCACAACAGCTGAGCTCCTGGCATGGTCCAAAAAAACAGAGGTAGAGAAAACAGAGCATGACATTATCTCACTGGAGGTGCTCTGCTGTTCGCCCAGAACTTGCCCCTTGTTTGGAACACGGCACCAGAGCCACATGCTCACGCTGTCAGAAGAGAGAATGTATCGTAAAGCCAAGGATATAGAGAAAGGGCAGAAGGATGACACCTTAATGAGTAATGGCTGTGTCCCAATTCTGTTTGTGTGCCTTCCAGTACCGCATGCAGCCTCTCATTGGCTAACGAGCACCATATCTCAGAGATGCAAATGAGGAAAAGCAGGTCAAAAGAAACACAGACGTGCTGCATCGAGAATATCTGTAGCGCATATGTCTTAATGATGACACAGCTGCTCTCAGAACAGCACTTTCACGTTCAGCCTTAAATGGAAACCAATATGAAGCAGATCACTGACGTCAAGTGGGTGAATTTTTGAGCGGTTGCGTGTTTGACATAAATATATATGGCGAGAACAAGCACAGTGGGTTGTGAGCACTTAAGCAGCAGGGAAAGTATAGAGCAGAGGTTGGTGGGATTGCATGCATCATAAGTTTGTTCTTTCAAGACTGTGCAAAAGCAGCCCACCTGCTAATAAGGTTGTATTGAGAAATTGAAAGAGTGAAACAGGGGCAAGGAGGAGGCACAGGACTTAGCTTGTCACTTTATTAATTATTACTGTGGGTCTGTTTTAAACAGTTAATCATGCGTCTAGTTGGGTTTGAAAACACACTACATATTCTTCTTACTTTCTTGCAGTTGAGAGTTTGAGGTCACCGAAATGCTACGTTCATTAACATGAGAGTCTGTTTGGTTTTTGTGCAGCTCTGTTGTCTCTGATTGCTTTACTGCTTTCATTCATCCATCATCAGGACTTGATTTATTCTGGTCAGGGTCACAGTGGATTAAATTACTAAATTGTTTATATTTTGAGAAACAGAACCATCAGAAAATATCATGGGCAGGTGCAAACAATAAAAACTGGGGGAGCAGGCAGGATTGGTCATAATTCCTTTGGGAATAATGCTGCAATCCGCTGTACTCAGAACTCGGAAAGTTCCAAGTCGAACTCCGATCTAAAATTGTCCTAGTGCTTTGGCTCGGGAAAATCAAGGATGCCCAGAACAAGGTCACATTTGTATGCCCAGTCTCTGAATTTAAGAGCTGCATTAATTATTTCTGAGCAATTAATGAAAAGAAATGATGCATAATGTAGGTCAACAGTCTTCATCTTTCATCTTTTCATCTTTCCTAATAAAAATGACCTGTTATGATCTTATCATGTGTGTAAATTTGGGTTGAAATAAGCAGAATTACTTTACAAATCTAAACTTACAAAGCTGTTAAAACCCCTTTTCACAGAAAACGGCATATCAAGTAAAATCAGATTTTATCAAGTAGAAATGAACGCAAAGGGAATTCTGTTTGCTATTGACTATAAACTGAAGGTGGATGGTGCCCGACTTCCCGATTAGGAATTCCGAGTTGAATGACCAATCCATTCCACTTTTCTGTGTTGGAGGTCAGGTTTTCCCTCCAAGTACAACGGATTGGAGCATTATTCCTTTGGGCGGGATTGGGAATAATGTTAAAAAAAGTCCCTTGCACATTATCTAATGGCAAGCTAGTTATCTAGTTAAACGCATTAATACAGGAAAACATACAAGTATATAAATTCCCAGGGAGGAGACGACTCTGTAGCCATAGTCCTTATTCTCTCCTGACAGCGTTTTGCTAACATTTAGGCTATAAACTGTGGATCTCTCCTTGCATGGCATCTTTTGTTAATGGCATCTTCTCTCAATATATTTAACCACACAGTAACTGCAGTATTCCCACATTGATCCTCAAATGATGTGTGTAGTGCAGCAGGTGGTGGGCTTCAGAAACATGCTCTATAGTTACACAATCAAGGATCAGGATCGAGTTTAAACATAGCTACAGACCAAATGTACATTTCCGGTTTGCAAAAGTCAGTAGGAAATAGAGTTTATTCTCCTTCTCGATTGTTGAATGTACTTGTCCATTCTCCTCAACACTGGACACACTGATCCCCACAGTTCAGGCCAACCAAAGAGCTGCAGTGTTTTCCCCAGTATCCAGCGAATATGATAAAGTGAGCAGTGCTTTTAGGAAATGGGGACACGCACTGACACCCAGTGTCCTAGTTTGCCTTTTCTGGCCTAAATGTCATATTATTTTTGCCTGCATCAAATGGGACATTTTCAGCCCCACATTATGCTATGGGAGACGCTTACATAACAGCCATATGCACTCACACACTATTATATCGTGTACTAGTGACTTAATGTGGCTAAGCCTGATAAAACAACCCAAACATCTTCTCTCATAAACCTAACCCTGAAAACAAAAATATATATAATCATAATGTCTCTACTCATACCAACTTGTAATAAAGTATTATTACAAGTAATGAATTGTGATCATAGTTAGAGTGATAATAATAATGAAATACAGAACTGATGAAGACCTGCTCATAGGTGGAGGGAACAGGAAAACAGGAATAAGGCTGAGACTGAGTCATTTTTAGATGGTGCGTTTCTGCAGTAGGATGAATTTTAGATGCATAGAGCTAAAGTCACACTCACACGTGTGTGTGTGTGTGTGTGTGTGTGTGTGTGTGTGTGTGTGTGTGTGAGTGAGAGAGAGAGAGATTTTGTGTGTGTGTGGGAGTACTACAACCAGCAGCAGCCTCTAAATGGCCATCAGGATATTTTTGTAGTGGAAAGTAAAGACCAGGTGCAATGCAATTACAGAAATATTAGCTTTAGTTTTGAGATATACTGGATATTACAGTGAAATATGATTCAAAATGCGATTAAAGGAAAGCGAAATACAAGAAATAATATCATGCAAAACATTGACATTGTCTGTCAGATGCGGTAATACACAGAGCTGCATTTCTTTAAATTGTTCTATGTTCCTCATTCTGAAAGAATTATACGATGAAAAATAGGCCACCTATGTAAGGACACTTGATTTGAAGACTATTAGCGACATTAGAAATATAATCAACGCATAGTACAGTTTTCTCTGTATATTTATTAAGGAAGATTTAACTTATGGTTTAAAGAGAATGAGAAACTGCAGGTCTGTCTCCCTTCTCATGCAGCAACCATACACTCTTTCTCTTCTATTTCTCATTTCCATGTATTAATAATCTTGATCTCAGACGATTCAGATATGGCCCCTTTAGTATCAGCTTCAGACTGGGCCACAGAGCGTCTGTAATTTTTATATTATTTTGGGTCACAGGCTTCAGTCTTTGTAACTTTTTAAAAAAATGATTTTCAACATTGAATGTAAGAAAGCATGTATATAATGATTACAAATTATGTTGGCTCCTCTCATGCAACAACCTCTTTTTTTTTTACAAGGTTTCTTTGCTGACAAAGCAATGATGCAACTTCCTGTTGAGCTTCCGATTGCACTTCCAAGTATTTGGTAGGGTGAGAAGTCTTGAAGTAACAGGCTTGAGTGAATGCTGTGGAACTAAAATGCACATTTCTTTTATAACCTATAATGGATGAAACATGGATACGGATGTTTCAAGCATGAGATATTAAATGGATTCATACACTGATGCAAACATAAGATTTTTTGAAGCATTTTTAATGTTTATAGTGCAAGAAACTGTGTATTATTGTGGGCTTAAACAGTTTTCTAAGGTTTGAAATTGAGTTATTTATCTGAAATATGCATATACTGTAGCTTGTTGTGAAGGACACTTTACATATGTTTAAAATGTGTTTAACCTTTACATACATATTTTAATTTAATATATTTAATTAATATCCATGGAACACAAATGGTACCCAAATCATGACGATGCCCCTGTGCACAAAGCGAGCTCCATGAAGACATGGTGTGTGAAGGTTGGAGTGGAAGAACTCG
>CM074973.1:3938609-3949902 GCA_037577455.1 Pangasius macronema
GCCTTCCCAGAAGAGTTGAAGCTGTTATAGCTGCAAAAGGTGGGCCAATTCCATATTAAACCCTACGGATTAAGAATGGGATGTCATTAAAGTTCATGTGCATTTAAAAGCAGACGTCCCAAAACTTTTGGCAATATAGTGTATATAGACACATCACTCTGACTGTGAATTCTGGTTGCAGAAACATAGCAGGAGACTATAGTGGTTTCTATAAGAGCAAGGCAGAGTTTAAATCTGTTGGGGATCAGAATTGGAAAAGTTTTTATAAACACATTCATTTTTACGACATGACTCGAAACGAACACACAACAGACTGCCATCTTTTCAGTGCCCATTTCATCTCAGCTAATTAGCTAACTAACTAATCACATCAGTGAATTTGGCTTCAAAATTTGGTTAGCTTGTTAGGTAGCCAAAATGCCTAATATTGACTGCATTAACAAAGCTACATAGCTCACATAAAGCTACATCAAGAAACTAGCTAACTAGCACTAGATATAACTAGGTCATGTTCTTACTGAGGAGTTACCTATAATGGACAAGTTTAACTAGTTTGCTAAATTTAGCTAATGTTTAGCTAATATTGTTCAGCTTACAAATGAGTTTATGCCATTTTTTTGTGCAGCACCACAGATTTCAGCGTCTTCATCGTTGTTACTGACAGGCCACTGACAGGATGCCAAGCCATTAGGATCTTCTAGAGCTACACCATTTGAAAATGTTAGTTTAGACGAATAGCCCTTCATGTCTTTTAGTGGAAATCCATAATAATAAGTGGATAACATTTTAGCTAATGTTTATCTGATTCCTAATTAATTCTTGACAGATTCTTCAGTCATATTATAACCAACTAGCGTCAGGTTGCTATGTGGCTCAAGTCTTTTGTTTAAACACACACACCGCAGTGGTCTATAGCTTATAATAAAAAAAAAAATAGAATAAAAAAGTAAAATAATACAAAAAAATCCACAAAAATAAATAAAAATTTTGAAAAGGAGAGGAAATAAAAACAAATTTGCACAAAATAAACATTTTACCATTTTTAGTATTTAGTATACATTTTTATAATCGAATCAGATGCTTCCAATCAGTGCTTGTAATGTCAAAAAAATTATATATTGATATATCAGCAAAGTGATAGTTTATCATATATATCATCATATTGCGCTATGATTACAGCCCCATAAACAGTTAGTCATCTAGGCTTTTTTTTTTTTAACCCAAATGAGACAGCAATTCAACTTATTACTAGAAGGCTGAAATGTTGATGTAAAAAACACAAGGGTGTAAAATCCAGTAGCATGAGCCAGCAGTTGAAGGAAAAGGCCAGATGAAGTGTGAGAGTGTCTCTCACATGACCGAGGTTCCTGCAGTGAAATTCCTCAGCGATCACTCGCCATTAGCAGTCACAGCTGAGGAGGAACTCCATCAGCAAAACAGGAAGGGCTCGGAAACACACACACACACATGCATCTCCAGGAAGAGTGCAACACTAACCAGTTTCATTAAGACACTAACAATGAACCTGCTCTTAAAAGAAATATTTTACTTACTTTAAATACAGTCAATCAATTCCAAACTGTTCACACCCATACAGTTAAGAAGTAAATGACTTTAGGGTGTGCTGGACGTGAAGTGGAGTTACTGGTACCACCCCGAAGTTAACTCTTTTTCTATAACAGCACATCTCCAATACTACAGCGAACTGCCAAAGATTGCATTTTTAATTTCGTAAAAAAAACAACAGTGTCATACTTTTAACGGTTTACAGTTACATTTATTGTTGTGAAAGATCTGCGAGACAAGATAATTCCAGTTAATAACTGCATCCTAATGCAGCTTGTCACGTTTAACCAACACCTTCTGATCAGTCAGCATCCAGAACTCAACAGCGCTGTGGTGTAGGTGGCATCACTTGATTGCTACATTATCATCGTAGCTCCAGTGCAAAACTAAACTTTTTAAAACCAAATGTCCAAGTCTGATGGGGATGTCTAAATCATTTTCTATTTCTGAAACATTTCTTTCGTTAAAGCTTTATGATGGTGTTCAACTTACAATCTACAAGACACCTTATGAAATGATAGATTTTTCATGAACAGTACATGTGAGGTAGATCAGATTGGGAGTTTTTCAGATTCTCAATTCAAGGTGACTAAATCTTCATATCTTTTGTGCTCGTAGTGTGTTTGTGACTGTAAGGCTGTGACGGCGCTTTTAAATGCTTAGCTCTATGACTGGTTCAGATTTTTTCCTTCACTTGTAAATTGCTTTTATTATAATATTTGGATGTAATTGTACCCGAAGCTGAATGAAACTGTGCTGTAAATCACACATAGTTTTACATATGGCTTTACTAGCAGCATTTTATGTCTCTGATGTATATGCAGAGGTGCCAACATTGCTAAGAAGAGCAAAAAACCTGAAATTTACTACAATATCCCTAGTGTATGTCGGTGGATGATATTTTCCTCCAGATATGCAGCAATAGTAAGAAAACAGCAAGTCCTTTTTATCGACCAACGAGACCACAGTCCCACCTCCTTGTTTCTATTCCCTCACAAGACTCATGAAGTCAATCACAGGATCAAATTTCACAGAGACAAAGTTGCCACAATGTGTAAATAACCACTACCGGATACAAATGAGCCTTTTACCTCCTGCGTCCTTTCCCCTTCGGTGAATGGGCTTGTTGCACGTCTGTGTTCTTCTTAGTATTGTGCCTACTTTCCGGGTCT
This sequence comes from Pangasius macronema, assembly GCA_037577455.1. NCBI lineage: Eukaryota > Metazoa > Chordata > Actinopteri > Siluriformes > Pangasiidae > Pangasius > Pangasius macronema. The sequence goes on from CM074973.1 coordinate 3,941,348, forward strand.
TTCACTACACTCACAGTGGTGGTATTTAACAGTCAGTGTCTGCAAGGGCTTCAAAAGATGAATGCCAATGTTCATCAGACATGTAAGCATGCTTGCAAAGTCCTTTACCTTGCTGGAAGGTACTTTGCAAGTATTCTTACATATCAAATTATATGAACAAATTATATGAATGAAACGAATGTAAACACAGAGCTGCACTATTTCAAAATGGAAATACGTCACAGCACCGAATGGAGAGAGTCCATTGCTTTTTCCTCCATGCAAATTTCATTTGCGTTTGGTCTGACCTCTGCTTTAGCTGAAAAAGCAGAAAAGCGTAGTATCACTGTAGCACGGGGTCAAAACTCGTAAATGTCACAACTACATTCGTACACGTTGGTACCTCTGTACACAATAAAACTGCTCCAAACACGCAGTAGGTCTGAGATAGAAAACAAAAACTCCAGGAAGAATACAGCCTCCTCGAAAAACCACAGACGTCTAAGTAAAAATTATACCAATCCCCAAACAAGTAATTATGAGCTTTATGGACAATTTACAAGCTGTCATTAAGTGCCAGACGCCTACCTTTCCTACCCTGAGTGACGCCTTTGGACACGACGCAGCACTGAGCCTGAGACCAGCTGAGACTGATTAGATGTTTTGACTTGCTGGTTTTTGTTGTTGTTGGGTTTTTTTTTTTTTCACTGCAAGATCGCTCAGCTGTAAAGTGCAACACAGGATGTCAGTGGAACAGGTGCCTTTCTCAGACAAACACTCACTCATGATCAGAACATCCACAACATATTATTATACTCCGCTCATGAAAAAGACGGCTGAATAATTTGTCCTTTCGGTGACCTGGGAGAGTGGAATCAGACTGCATGCAACAACTCTTGCAGATTTCAGAAAGTTGAGGAATGTCCAAATTAGGCAGAGCAACGATGGGGAACACAACACAGGAAATCCTTTATCCTGTCTCGCAAGCATTTACACACACACACATACACACACACACACACACTAAACTTTCACCAAACTCCAGAAAGTGGTATCAATAAATCAAACCAAAGGATTAAAGCTATTTTATATGTATAGAGACTTACAAAGACAGAATATGCGACTGCGCTACATCACAGTTTAACCCTGGAGTGACTGATGTTTAATCATGAAGCATATACCGTATGTAAGGGATAAAACACTTGGGGGTATACTGTTATACGAAAACAATCAACAAAGTGGTGGTGTGATAAAGTGGAGTTACCTTTACTACCCTAATGCTGATTATTTTCCAATAGCAGCATGTCCTAACAGTTTTTTCCTCTTATCCAACAGCAATTTCCCAAAGATTACAAAATCCCAAAGATCTTTATTTGTTTATTTTTATCTGTTTATAGTTATATTTAACACTGTGGAACATCGACTAAACAAGTTGTGGCCATGACTGACACTGGAGGCTCCTTCGATAAATGCTAAATGTTACAGAAAATGCCAACATATCGCCAACTGTATGATTTTCATTGTTAAATAACACTTTTCTCCGGGTATAAATAACACTATAAAATCAATAACATATTAGAACGAGCGCTTTAACATAAGCCTATGATTTGAATTACAGCTAGAATTACTGTCAGAGCTGGTTTTCTAGTCAATTAATCAAAAAACTTCTGATCAATCAGCTTACATAGTGTTGTAGTAACAGTTAATAAACACACTGCATTCTTTTTTTCCCCTTTTTTTGTTTTTTTGTTTAGTGGTACATTCCCCGCTTCTGCAGCTGGGAGTTCTCAAAAGACAAGCTGATGTTATTCTGATGTCAGAGGGTTTCCTGTCTGAGACTCACAGCTGGACCTTCAGGCCTGTGAAAAAACCTAAGAGGAAAGACACACACATACACCCACACATAGTCTCACACACACACACACACACACACACACACACACACACACTTTTCTAGCTTTTACACTTTCATTCTTTGTAAAATGAGGCCTCATCTGAACATTCTTGTCTCTTCATTCAGTTTTCTCTATTGACCGTGTCTGTATTCAACTAGCGATCTGCAATGCAGAGGAAACATTCCTCATAATTCTCCTCAGGACCTCAGATGGAGGTCAAACGGAGCCCTTTTTAATTGACCAGAGCAGCACAAATCTCAAAACTCTCACTGCAGGGAAATGCTTGCATGCACCATGCAAAAATCCCCCTGTGATTCAGGATTTCCCTTTTAACCTCCCACAGTGTGGAAATGCAAACTACAAACAGGCTTTTCCCTCCCTCCATCTCCAAACATCTCATTCCTTCTCTAAGGCAACGGGCAGAAAGGTCTTGTCTCAAAAGAGCCTGAAAAGGTCAGACAGCTCCAAGTATGAGCCTTGCATAAATTGCCTTTCTTTCATGTGATGTCTCAAAGTCTGGTCCCTTTCACTTAAATTCCAGACCTGACTCTTAAACATAACTACTGTGTCAGTAAGTAAGGAATAAAACACATGCTGGGGTTTGTTGTTTTTTTTGGGACATGCTGTTACGGGAAAACGACGAATGACAGGGTGATGTGATGTGGCCTGGCGTGAAACAGAGTTACTGCTACCACTCTGAAGTTGATTATTCTCCTACAACAGCATGCCCTGAAGTGTTTTATTCCTCTTATACCACAGTAATTTGCCAACAATTGAGACTGTTTTATCTAATAAAAAACACAACATACTTTTTTTTTCATATTTTTATAGTTACATTTAATGTTGTGAAACGTCTGGAAAACTAGTTAGTTCTGTTTATCACTTACATTACAGCAGCTACATACAGTTGTTTCTTTACAAGCCTGTCTTTTTTCTGTCTAGTGAAGTTACTAAGACAACAAATGCAGCTTGTCACATTCAAGCATGAAGACTTGTCAGAAATAATGTCAAAGCGTCTCGTTGGTATGATTAGCATAACAAGCACCACCAACAACCAAATCACTAATAAACGTTAACTGTACAACTCATTTTACGGCAAAATTTCAATGCTTTTTTGTACATTTCTTTGATTTCGTTTACACGGTTAGTAGCATAGCCTTCATTAGCTCAAGCTACTCGATTAGCATCATAAACAGTGCTTGCTAAGGTCACTCAGTTGACGCCATAGCCTCAGTGTTCTCACTTTATATCATTTTATCATATAACATTCACTTCGTTAGCTCTGCTTAACCAGTAAGCACAGCTTTCATAGGCTGCCATTGTTAAATTTTCTAAATTAGACAAATCTAAAAATGTATATATGTAGTTCAAGAAACTATAGTCCAAGTTTTGTCTTAGATTCCTAAGCTTCTGGAAGGCTATTATTTATCATTTCAGGGTAAATGTGACATCTATCTTTATAGCTATGATGATTAAACTATTTGGTGGCTTAACTGGCTTCTCGGTGTAAAAGTGACTCCACAGGTGGTACATTGTTTCCCATCCAAATCACACTCTAATGGTACTTGTTTTGGACGAAGACGATGGACCGTGTCCTTAAAGAAAACTATTTTCTTCCCTGTTAAGGCCATACCAGCGAAACTTTAATGGTATTATTAAAGATTCACGCCCTGACTGAATCTGTAAATGCTACGAATCATCCAAGACACTCAGAATGACTCCAATACAATTAGTAACTGATTTGGTTAATATACATATTACAGAGTTCTGAGATATTTTGCAAGAATGATTAATAAACAAGCCCTATACCCTCTGTATGTCATTAGAGAGTTAGAACTATCTGGTTACTGATACACACAGTATGTACGGATGCACGTTTGGATAACATTTATGACATTTAAGAGCAAGAGTTATGGGAACATCTATGGACTGATGTCTGAATAAAATTGGCTGCTCAAACATCCTGTTGTAGGGACGTTTTCCTGAATAGTGAATCATATTTTACAGTAAACCACTACAAAACCCCACAGGCTTCCACGAAGTGTGTGGCTAATGGCTGTTTATCTGCAGCTGATTTCGTGACTGCTCAGGGTCAGGCGCTATGTGATGGCCATCAATCTTGGCCCAAGCTTCAAAGCTGCCAACGGCTCGCTGTTTATTTACACTCATTTTGCAAAGGACGATAAGCATTACACATGAGAGAAGAGGATGGAAAGCCCAAATCCTTTCTTCAGGCTAGAGCAGCTTTGCATCATTAAAGTCTGGCTACAACTAAACAGCTGAAGATGAAACTTTTCACAGGCAAGTGTGTAAAAACAATCCAGTCTTATTCTAAGAAGAGAGTGGGAAATGCTGGATTTTATACGACTAAAGCTAAATACTCCGTAACCAATCAGAACCTTACAATGCAAATTAGCTCAAACTCAAATTCTTACAAATGTGAACTCATTACATCATTAAATAATGACATCATACTTTTTAATAAATGTTATAGTTACATTTAATGCTGTGGAACGACAAGCTAGTTTCTGTTATCTCTTACGTTATAACAGCTATAAACTGTCATTCTTTTATCAGCCTCTCTTTTTTCCTCTTTCCTGTATTCAAAACTCTAAAGGAATGGCTTTACCTCCGACTGTTACAAAATGCTGGGAATAACACTGCATTCAAATTTCCTCGAATTTCCTCAGAATTATGTCATTTTTGACCTCTGTGCATTCGAGCTGCAAAGTGGGAAAATACTATGGATGACTCCATGTTGCTTTTTTTTGTTAGTAAAAAGTTAGCCAGCTAACTGTGATGAGTGATCGCCAAAACAGTGAACTGTATAGTCAGTGTTATAGACTTAACAAGTGAATATGTCTGTATATTGATTGATCTAAAGCAAATACTTTTAAATACAGAATAACTCATTTAAAGGTTTTTTTTTTTTTTAAATGATGCTGTGAGCAACCATATTGATTTGATGTCACTTGCTGAACTCAGGGTTGAGGAGACCGTCCAGAGTTCCCGAGTAGGAATTCTGAGTTGAGGGGGCGTTTTCTTTGGTTTTTCAGTCGAAAGCAGCATATTGTCAAAATAATTAGCATAACACACACCACCAAACCCAAACACGAAGAAATAAAACTTGTAAAATTCAGGTTAAATGTGTAATCATGTAAGGCAGAGGAACGTAGAGTTTGTTGCCTACACATCACTTCACTTACTTACAGGGTGATTTACATAACTGCGATGTATATATCAGAACAAATTTCATTATTTTGAATTTAAACACTTGAAGGTGAAAATCCACATTTAAATGTTTAAGATCCCATGTTTTACTTTTAGTCACCCGACACCAATCTATAAAAACATGCATTTCCCAAAATTTTTGGCCAAGAACTCCATACCATGATGTTCCGTCGCACGCATGGCTGCTGCTAAATCACCAAAAGTTTGTGGATTAAGTCATTCACCCATGTTTTATGCAATACAAATGTAAATTTTTGCTTGATAGAAGATAGACACACTGGGTGTGATGCTTCCTTGTTAAATATCTTCATTTAATGTGCCATGACCTCCACCCTTTCACTTCCTGTTTTGTGTTATAATTGAACCATTTCCCTGATTGTGTGCACCTGTCCCTTGTTTCCCCCTGAGTAGCTCATGTAGCTCATGTATTTAACCCTCTGTGTGTGCATCAGTATATTGTCTCGTGTACAGTTTTCTAGTTCCTAGCTATGTGGTTCTTATTCTTTCTGTTTTCTGGTACCATTAGCATAGAACCACTGCGCTAGCGCTGCCAATTTTTCTCCATTATTTTGTACAGTTGCACCAACCACATGGTTGTTGTGCATAAACGGGTATATACAATATATATAATAAAGCAGACCTGCCATAATCTGTAGGCTTTGAGCTTTTAAAGCTTTAGTTCTCATTAAGTTCTACATTATGAAGATTGATAATGCAGAGCACATCCTTGTCCCTGGTACAACAAGATAACAAGAAGGATCCCAGGAATGTTTTTTTTTTTTTGGAGGGAGCCCCATTGCCAAGCACTAACCGCAATCAGAACCGTCGATTGACATTGTAAGACTTGCTGGACGTCACTGGGAGAGCACAAATGGCTCCTTGTGGCACAGGGACACAGGGTCATGTGCAAGTATTTATTTGAGGCTTCGGGAGCCTCTTGGGGACAGTTCTGCCGAATTCTCAGCCCTGAGAATCCGCAGTTCTTTTTTCACCACACATGGGATCACTGCTCAGAGACCTTTAAATGTACGGCGAGCCACGAGCTCTTAGTGAATACAAATCCTTTGCTAAACTGAACAAACCACTCACATGATTGCTATCCCAAAGCATTTGGTATGTGGATGCTAAGTAAGTAATGATCCAAGTGCTTAGTCCACATATACCACTTAAGTGTTGTGCTTTGTGCTTTGTGTAACGTACACTCCTCCCTGAATCAATGCATCTTAACTTAGGGAAAGATTTCACCCAACAGACCTTAAATATGGCTTATAATCCAAGTATACTACAACTGAATACAGCTACTATTTATTCTAGTACCTTTTGCACTCTTGTTCACATACTGTGACTACACATATTCAGGATCTGTACTTTGCCTACATGCATGCTAGGCATACATACCGGTTCCCTAATATATTTTGCATATCTTGTATATACTTATTGTATTTGTAAATAATCTCTTTCCCCCTCTTTCTTCTTCTCCTTTCCTCACAACAAGCATTTCAATGTACAGCTGTCGCTGACATTTTGTGCACATGACAAATAAACTTGAAACTTGAAACTTGAAGCATCGCTGTTTACAATGGTACAAACTGTGTCTGAATCCATAATGGCTCTATAATCCCTTTATATGTGCACTACATTGGGTATGAAATGGCTTTAATTAATGCTGCACCACATGTGCACATCCCAAACAGCCTAGATCCCAAACAGAAATAATGTTTAATACACTCTATGTTGTGAGATTCAACTCCCTTCTCCCTATACAAGTGTACCTACTACATACTGTAGGAAATAATGGCATATATATATATATATATATATATATATATATATATATATATATAGTGGGACACTACAACATCAGTGTCTAATAAAGGGCCATGTTAGTGTTCAACTACCTGATCAAAAAAAAGTCAAAAAAAACTAAAGAACCCATAAGCGTGAATTATTAATATTTTTTTTAAGTGTCCTGAGTGTACTATGGCAACATGTGGAAATTCAGCTACTCTATATACTGTACATGCGCTAAAAGTGTTCTGCACCCTATATAGTGCACTACATAGGGTGGCTAATTAGTAGCCAGTTGATGATTCAGCCCTAGAAGATTAAAGACAGCCCTAGACAATTAAAACTGACAGATGTGGCCAAACTCATTTTTCCCTCTCTGGCCAAATCCCAAATTCTGACTTACTTCCTATATAAGTAGATTTGTAGGGACTAAAATAATAACTACACCATACAAAAATGGGCTTCTCAATTGTTCTGTGAAAAGTTCTTAGCTTCCTGAAGAGGTTCTGTTTGGAACAATAAGTAAACACACTGTGATAGAGTTTTCACCAAAGGACCAAACCAAAGGACACTTAAAGGTTGAAGAGTTTCTGTAGTGCACCAATGAGTCCAGTAAGAGGACATGCTGAGATTCAGCTATCTAATACTTGTATAAGTACACAACATGTATTTATTCATCTTCAGTAGGCGTGTGGGATCAGGAGCCTATACTGGGAACGCAACGCAAGGCGGGAATACATCATGGATGGGACACACACACATGTTCACACACTCATTCACAGGGGTAATTTAGTGTAACTAATCCACCTACTGGCATGTTTTGGGAGGAAACCAGAGAACCTGGAGGAAACCCGTGCAGACACAAGGAGAACATCTGAAAGAGACAGTAACCAGAGCTCAGGATCGAACCTGCGACCCTGGAGCTGTTATTATACATCCATAATAAATGTTATTGCTGATTTAGTTTATGTAATGCACCTTGAGATTTAGCAGCCAATATAATAATAATAATAATAATAATAATAATAATTATTATTATTATTATTATTATTATTATTATTATTGTTGTTGTTGTTGTTGTTACATTTCCCTCTAGATAAGGTGTGAAGATTGTTCTTCCACATGGCGGGCTCAGTCTTTGTGAGTGTTGTATGTGATGGAGAGTAAAGCCGGTATGGACACATATCAACCACAAGCACAAAACAAACCGCTCGCCCTGCGTTAAAGAGGCGCAAAACACACACCGGGTTATTTCACAGAGCTTAAACGCAGATGAGATGAAGGCACTTACCCGGAGGTGTTCTCCAGCACACGTTATTCCGTCGTTTCGTGCAGATCGCGAGCAGAAAGCTCTCTGCGTCCATGTGAGACAACTCACACATTCATTTTACTCACGACCCTTCTGGTTGTCTCGTGACGTCAGAGAGAGAGAGCGCGTCACCGGCGCCGCCTGCGCGCGTGGATTGGTGCAAGTTACACTCCGTCAGAAAGAAAATGTGTGTGTGTGTGTGTGTGTGTGTGTGTGTGTGTATACATTGCTCAGTACATAGAGCCATCTAGTGGTCTACCACCACGACCACTATTCTATTCTACTCTATTCAATACTGTACTTTACTGTACTATTCTATACTAATCTATACTATACTGTATTATTCCATACTA
>CM074973.1:3950002-3960862 GCA_037577455.1 Pangasius macronema
TATATATATATATATATATATAAATGTCCTCTGTTTGAATTTATATATTTATGCTACCATATGTAACAGGAGTTATGTGCATTTAAATAACCTGACTGGTGAATTTGAGCCCTGCCCTTTAGAAGTGTGTGTGTGTGTGTGTGTGTGTGTGTGTGTGTGTGTGTGTGTGTGTGCACGTCTTGACAGTCACCCCGAATCCTGAATTACAAACACCCTTGATAAAGATAAAGGAAACATGCATGTATAATGATCCATATGCTTAAATGAACAGGAAATTTGGGTTTAAATGATGTCATGAGATCAGAAATGGCACATAACTTAATGACTGTTGGTATTCCGTGACTTCCTGGGGTGTAAAAATGTAACGATGTGGTCTCTGTTTGCCATCAGGACAAAGTGCTACCTGGAAAATAAAAAAGCCCTTATTGTCAGCGATCGATAAACATCAAATCCTAAATGGCACTGGGACGTTGAGAAAGTGCTACGGTGTTCTGACGCTAAAAATAAACTCCCTGTTACACCCGAGGCACATCTTGGCATCAGAAACGGGATGAGGAAAAAGAAAATAATAGTCACTGTAAAATAAAAACGGTGAAATATTTTAGTTTTTTTTTGATACAGCCATCATTAGGACTAATGGTATTATTAGAGTTAAAGAACCTGACCGAAATCTGCACCTCAGTGGATCTTCATCTCCGTTTCCTCAAATATGCTGCAGAATGAACTGAAACGTGGTTGAATCTAAAAAATGAAATCACCGTCTTACAATGACCAGATTGATCTGTGGAGCTGGATTACGCTCAATCATATGCAGACATGGACAAATCATAAAATTCATTATATACAATGTGTCATGTTTTGAACAGAAACCTACTGGCTAATGGAACTGAATTAACCCCGACTTGTTATTAAGCTGCATTAAATAATGAAAATCAGTGAATACGCAAATTCTTGTGGCGAGGAACATTCTGTGCAGCCATAGTCCTCGAGTGCTCCCGGTAATGTATTTCGCTGGACGTGACTTTATTTCCATTTAGCTTCCATTAGGTGGAGTAGCGCATGCTTGTAGTGTCACTCCACCATGAAACATATAAAACAGGTTATGTCATTAGGGCATTTTTAATCTAACTATTAATCTAACTATTAATTACATCTGCTAAACCTACTTCTCCATTACAGCCCAGACATGCAAGGTGCTTCTCCCAGGCTTGTGATTTGTCCACACCTGATATGATCTATCGCAGAATATACAGCACACACCATAATTATATCGTGGGTACTTGATGATATAAGTGTTCCAGTTAAAAAAGAGGCTACTTGGCAAATCTTTTGGGCAGTGTTTGTGCTTCTGAGATAAAAGTCTGACCCATTCTGGAGGCAGCACAGGGACAGTTGTCTTCTAAAGGACTACATTTTTGACCAGCAGCATTGCAGGCTCGGGGAAGGCAATCGCATAATGTTGCAAATCGTGCTAAAGGAAAATATTGTGATGATGTTGAATGATATTGGGACACGTCAACTCTTAATCCGATTAAAGATGTTTCAGAGTTGGAGAAATGTGAAGGAATCCTTCTGGAAAATCCTGGGTAATTAAAGGGAAAGGCTCAGTGCTGGTGTGTTTGTTAACCCTACAGCGTAGGTACATGTTTCTTTGTCGAAACTGGCGAGATAAAGACTCCTTATTTCAATTTTGTACAAAGTTACAGATTTTAAAATGTCATCTGTTCTGCTCATTGTAGACAGCTTTATCTTTATCAAGGGTGAAACCATTCTGGACCTGACTGCGTTTACATTAGACTAGTTCTAAAGTTGTTGTTTTGTTTTTTTTCTCTTTTTGTTTTTGCATCTCACCTAAGTCATTGACTCTGCTACATATCCATACTCTGCAAACACTACATATAAGAAGAATTGCTTTGGTTTTAAAAATTAAAACATTTAAAAACATTTGAGCAGGTTTGGCATAGAGCGTTTTAGGAAAACAGAAGTGAAACTGATTTTTTTTTTTTTTTGAGCTGGGGTGGATCGTAAGCGTGATGATCATAAGCATTCTGCTCTTTATGGGTTGCGCATGTATAAATGCTACATCTGGAAAACTCTGGAAAATGTGTGTGTGTGTGTGTGTGTGTGTGTGTGTGTGTGTGTGTGTTTGTCTGTCAACTGACAAGCCAAATTTCACTTTACCACAGACTTTCTGCATGTATGCTGGTTAAAAATCAAATCCTCTATGTTGTTGCACATTCAACTGTTGATATCTGTTAGTGTNGTGTGTGTGTGTGTGTGTGTGTGTGTGTATGCTTCTGGATTAGCAGCCTTCCAGCTTGTGGGAGAGTTAGACAAAAAGGTATGTTTGATTTAACACTTGTCTCTTGCTATAACAAACCAGGAAGAGACAAACAGACTGAATGAAGTGTGTGTGATGGACAATATGCGTTTCCACTCACGGTGCCAGAGAGTTGCATTTAAGAATGAATTGCACAAAAAAGAGAACAGGACCATAATGACACAGAGAGAGAAGACGTGGAGGAAGGGCCTTTTCTAGGTGCACGAGGGGCTGGTGGCACTCTCAAGTGAGGACTGTGAGAGGCGTCGGGTAAGCGGGCCGATGCTGGGCTCGGCAAGAGAGGAAGTGGGGAACAGCTTGTACCAGCCACCAATCATGGAGGACAAATCCAGCTCGTCCAGGAGGATCTGGGCCATTCCCATGAAGCACTTGGAGTCCATGCGGCCGTAATCGCCCCACACAATCACCTAGCAGACAGAGGGGCAAACGATTAGTGGTGGGGTTTCACCTCCAACAATCTGAGAAGCACTTTGATTGCGTATCTGTTGAAATATTTTTGTCCTGTTTCTCTGGAGATATTGTGTACTATGCTGAACTTTTACTACATCCATTATGTGTACTGAAGTACTTCCTGGATTCTTCTTTGTGTACTGTATACTGTATACATGTAATGTTATCTTCACAGATCTTCTTAGCCAGTTAGCTACTATGCGCTAACCTGACAGGATTTCTGAGAGAATTTAAGCATGTTTATACATGTAAACATAACGATGACGATTACGTTTGATCGATCGATTGTACCCGATTGGACTGTCCTCAAGACTCTCTTAAATTCAGTATGACATACATGTAAACAATTGTTACTGCTAATACTAACTAACATCAGCTTGATAGGATGACATGAATATCACATTTATATTCAAGTTACATTTATAATCACACTTATAAATGTAAACAATCTTCACTGCTAACGTGAACCAGTTAGCTTACATGAGCTAACCTGACAAGATGTCTGAGAATGTTTAAGCCATATTTATAAACATAAATAATCTTCACTGCTAACTCAACCAGCTTGTTAACATAAGCTGATTTGATATGACTACTGAGGGGATTTTTAGGTCATATTTATAAATGTTACAGCACAGAGAGACCCTTCACTGAGGATTCCCAAGTGGCTAAAACCTGAGAAGAATGGAAAAGAGCCTTCCTATGCAGTAAACAGAACAGAGCTAGCTGCTTGTGCTTCACTTGCGCACCTGTAACACTTTGCCCTGAGGGCTTTCATCAAACAGCAGTGTTTGCTGGTAGGTCGGGTCCAGAGTTTTCTTCACCACTTTGGTTTTCTTCTTGGAGAGACACGCTCCATTCTCCAGGACATAAACCTTTGCATACGTTGCTGCAGGAAAACAAAAAAAAAACAATGTTTCTAGAGTTTGTTCTTTCTGTGGAAGCTTAGAGTTTTAGGTTATGTGCTAGTGACTACACAAGTGTGAATACAATTCCTAGGACTACACTGTTAGGTATGATTCTAGCTTGCACTGAATAAAAATGACTGCCTAATGAATTAAAGTGAATGTGAGTTGATATTAGGATATCGTAGTTTTACCTGGAATGTTCTTTGAGCCTGGTTTAGGGGTTAAACCCCTGGCTTGGGTGATTTCCACCTCGATTTGACCACCTCGATCCATCACTCCGATATGGACGTCGCCTACGCAAGTGGACATAATAATACAATAGTGCAAATACAGTTTAGTTTAAATAAAATATAGCCAAATTATTGTATGAATGTATGCTTTTTTATCATATTTATAATATTACAGGGGATACATTTACGTGAAGGATTTGTTAGTAATTTAAATGATGCTTGAACGAGATATTTCATTCACACAGATTTTTTTTTACACAAAAATAATATAATAATAAATTTCTTGATGTCAGCTTGTAGGGTCAATTTTATTGTCTGCTATTTACCTTACTGAACAGCAGATGGAGACACAGGACAGTGTAGTCGATAAAAAATCATTAGATTAGCAAACAATGACCAAAATACAAAGTATACCAATTACGCCAAAAATAGTCTGATGAATTAAAGGTGTAGCTTAAAGAAGCAATACACACTAATGCACATTCCTGAAGGCTTTATTCAAGCTCATAAAAAAAAAAATCCTCTCAGCTTCTAAAAGTTAAGCCCCTGACCAAATAAAAAGATGATTATTAGTGTATCAGGTATTTTAAAGTAGTTTTAAAGAAGCACATTTGGTATGTCTTGTAAATTCTTTATGTAAGTCACGAACTGTGAGTGGGTAACCTCCACACCGATTACAGACTGCGGGTTGTTAGACCCGCCCCCCAAGGCCATCCAGGAAGTCGCTGAACTGGCTCTCTGGGCCCAGTCGGGTGGTAGGGAAGATGAAGCTATTGGGTATGAAACATTTTACGTTGTAAACACAACACAGCAAAATACACAAATATATCTAACAGAATGCAGACTCTGAATACGGACCACTGAACAATTTAAAAATATGCCTCTCACTCACGTTCCTTCTGAGCTGTTACTGTTAGTGCTACCATCCGTTGACTCCTTACTGCCCTGCCGCGTCACTCGGTTCCTCATCTCTACGGCAATACCTGTCTCTGTGCTCCTCCTGATCGTGCTGCGTAGCTTCTTTGTTGTGCCATCTGCAGAAATATAAATATATAGGTGTTGAAAAATAAGTTCGCAGTGTCTAGTGTGTATTACGTGAGTGCCAGTCCCGACATAAGTCACTCAACTGTAACTCAGTCGAATGGCTTGCTTAGTGAGGATTTAGTAACAAAATTGTGTATATCATTATTCAGACCTCAGGTATAACTACAGACCTGAACACAATTCAGACGTTATGCAATAATGACCTCATTTTTCATGTGCAATATAGGCTTGATGAAAAACACTATTTTTTCTTCAGTCCATATTTTCTATCCCTGATTTTTTTTTTTCAGCTTAAAAGCCAAAATCTTGTTTTACTACTCAATCTGCCAACTTTGAAACACGTGTCGACGTCAACTAATCGTATCTGAGATATATTTTATACGGATTGAGATATATTTTATTTGAGATATATTTTTATAGTTAATAAACTTAACTCTCCCCACATAAATATTGACATAACTTTTGGGCTTAAGTCACAAACTGTGAACGCAGCCCTCAGAGTCTGAATCGCCGCAGAATGGTAAGAAGCCTGTCCAGTTTATACTACCCGACCAGACTTAACATCAGCATGGGGGGGAATGTTAATTATTCAGCAGACATGTTCAGCTTGGCTTGGCCTTTTTCTCTCTGAGTCCTCAGTATATACAGAGCTGAGCAGCATAATAAAAAGTCACACACTGCTGCAGGCATCCAAAACCAAAAATGGAAAAGCAAATCGCCTCAAAACCCATGACAAAGGACTAAGTGGTCTTATTGGAAAATAGATATGAAAATATGAACAAACATAAGTAATAGCAGAGTGAGTCATATTTGTTTTAGCCGGCATGCTGACACTGAGAGTGAACTGCACTTTCCATTAGGATCCCTCTTGGCGCAATTAGATGTTCATCTGTGTTGTGAGAGCTGGGCATAAGGCCCGCATTCTTAACTGACAACAGCACTGAGGGACTAATGGCGTTTAGCCGATCTGTTTTGGGTGGCCAACTAGCGTACTGCACCACTCAAGAAGAAGTGGAGGCATAGAGATTACCTACTACTTTCTTTTACTTGATGTTTTCCTACCGCATTTATACTTGTTAACACTCAGGAAACTCCCATACCCATTACTGAAAAGTCAACATTAGATTGTATTGTGATGTGCTTTAAGAGGCTATATAACGGGAATGGGAATCTGGCAACCAAACACTTATGCTTCCAAATAGAAGTTGATAAGTGTTGGACTACTCAAAAAAATACTACTGATGGTTAGCCGCACACTTCAGTAAAATCGTGTAGCAATTAGACGATTCGCATTCATAAACAACAACAGCAGTAAGGGACTGGCGGCATTCAGCTGATCTTTGGGTGCAAGGCTTATTTTCTGCTTTACGGAAATCCAGGACCGCCAATGAAGCCTCTGATTTGTTGTTATTTTACAATTGGGAGTCCAATCTCTTTTTTTGTTACTTCGCAATGGTTCTTTGCTCGAGGTTTTTACCTGTTTGTACCTTGCTAATCCTTTTCTCAGAAAGCTGGACACTCTATACACAGTGATAAAAATAGTGGTGCACTGAGAATAACATTTCATAGAAATTCCTAAATACAGCACAGCAAATCATAATGTAGGACACGTCAATCAAACCGGAAAATAATAAAGTAAACAAATAAATGCAAGAGAAGAAAGCATGCAGTGTGTGGTCAGATCACAGCGGTGAGCTTCAGCTCTACAGGGTCCAAACCTTCTTTTGTCCCGTCGTATGACTAAGTATGTTTCGGTATAGATTAGTTTCTTTGTCATACACGACTCTCGCAAATAATAAAATAGTCATGATAGGCCCCTTTGGTACAGACATGATCATTGTAGCTGTTCTGCAGCAGGCACTACTGTCTGAGAAATTAATCAACACTTTCTGACTAATCAGAATCGACAATTTGACAGCAATGTGATATAATGCTAAATAATCCATGCAATGCTGCTTCCTTGTTGTTCGTCATTCAATATTGTCCATTTTGAACGTATTTGAAACCCAATAAACACACACCATTATATCCTAAAAATCAAACTAATGATTGTTAACCTACAGAAAATGTTTCATATTGATCCACCCCTAATTAAAGCTAGAGCGAAACCGTGCTATGTATTGTTTCCCTCGCTAATGGGGACGGAGTCACAAATCAAGCACTCGGCATCACTGCAATCAGTGTGTGGTAATGAGTTTACTGAGACACTGAGACACATTTCTGACACAAACTCTCTCAGTGTCATAGAGCTATGAGTCATGTGAGGCACAGATCTCTGGCTTTTATATAATATAATAAACTTCAGATGCGTATGGTACTAAAAATACACGAGGAGAAATCAGAGTGATTCACACAGGTGCTAAATCTGTCTCGTATTCCCAAATACATTTGTGTGATAGAATGAAGAGTAAAAAGGCCTGTTATCAGTCTCAGTGAAGGAGGTGTGGCCTATATTACCGTCAGTGCTAGTGAAGGAGGTGTGGCCTATATTACCGTCAGTGCTAGTGAAGGAGGTGTGGCCTATATTACCGTCAGTGTTAGTGAAGGAGGTGTGGCCTATATTACCGTCAGTGCTAGTGAAGGAGGTGTGGCCTATATTACTGTCAGTGCTAGTGAAGGAGGTGTGGCCTATATTACCGTCAGTGCTAGTGAAGGAGGTGTGGCCTATATTACCGTCAGTGCTAGTGAAGGAGGTGTGGCCTATATTACNCACATTGTATTGTGCCATATTGCACCAAATCATATCGAAATGGCTTTAAATCAAATCGTATTTAATTTCTGTCTGCATACTTTTTACATGGAATGGTTAAACAACTAATATTATTATTATTATTATTATTATTGTTTCATCTCAGAATAACAGATACACACCCCTAATAATCAATCATGTTGGAGTACAGAGTATTAACTGTGTGATCCTCCTTTGCAGTGGATTAAGTGTTACAACAAATACAGTGTCAGTAGTCCTCCTTGGGCTTGGGTCTGCAGTACTCAGCGTGTGTATAGATCACAAAGACAAGGAGCTTATAGTGGTATAAACACAAGCTGACTGCTGCAGTACACAGGAGTGTTTAGAGAGAGTGAAGGGAAGCGTGTACTCACACAGCGTACTGACTTCCAGGTATTAATTCAGTGTGTGTTTGTGGAAGTAGAGATGTCAGAACTTACCAACAATTTTCCACTGCAAATGAACCATCTCTCAGTGGATAAATTAGGATGTTTCAAAGGCTACAAAATGTCTCCGCCCACTAGCTTAAAAGGTTGCTTGGTTCTAGCCTTGGAGATGTCTTGCTTTCAGTTCCAAGCGGTGGATTTCTAGTTTCCCATGTCCCAATTTCAAATATATTTTCCGGTTTTGACCCCTTCTTGAGCACACACAGCAACAACTCCACTGTCACTGAGTACTCATTTTAGACATATCTACTAGTGTCTACAGAATTTTACTGATATTTTTCCAACCCTGAAATGAGTCCACCCACCAGCAGGAACAGAGCTACCTGACCTAGCATTTTTTTCTTTGAAAGGCAAATCCAAAGACATATGTATTTTAACAGAGGCTTTGGGATTAGTTAGGGAGAAGGGAGAAGAAAAAGATGTTTGAAAACTCTTTTCAGTTCAATTGCATTTCAGCTCACGGGCAGCAGAGGGCGCTACGAAATTCCAAACAGCTTCTTTAGTGATGCTTTTCTGCAAAAAACGCTGTGTAAAATGTCTTTTTTCCCCAGCTTAGCTGTCTCCTCAGATTGATATTTCACTTGCCCCTATATCTCTCTGTGCCTGTCCTACTGTGCCTTAAATCCTCCTGTGTTTATTTCCACCTTTCTCTATATATCTTCCTCTTCAGTCCATTTCTCTGCGAGACTCTTAAATGAAATATTAAAGGATGCAGCTCAGTTAGTCAGAGAAATGGACAGAGAGATAGAGGTGGGAATGGAGAGATAAATGTAGAGCTGTAGGGGGATGGGAAGGGGAAGCAGATGGGGAGAGAGCCATGTAAGAGAAGTATGTAGGAGAAATATGTAAGAGAAGTGAGAAGAAAGAATAGAGAGAATAGTATTGGGTGTTAAAATGGCTTGTGCTGAATCTGACCTCTCTCACACCTGCTCATGCAGAACAGCATAAAGGACATAAACACACACTTCATCCCGGAGGACTGGATTAAAAATCTAACCTTATAACATGAATCCAAGGCAAACCAGGATTCTGAGTTGAACCAGTGAGTGGTCTTCTTCCCACTAACACAGACCCTTCAATATTTTAAGCAATGCTTCTACTCTAATACCTTTATTAAACCTGGTTCCATGGAATAAACAGCAGCGCTAACCATTTAGTAAGACTGGGATTAATTCTAAGGGTCTTTTGAAATGAAACAAAAACATAAAAAATATTATGATCTAGGTTTTCCAATACCAGTTTTTACATTTGCCAAAAGCTCCATTTTAGTAAAAGTGTTAATTCAGACACTAAGAGGCCACACCCCCTTCACTAAGGCTAACAGACAAGAAGGCCATGTCTCCTTCATAAACACACAGGCCACTCCCCCTTCACTAAAACTAATAAACAAAGAGGCCACTCCCCCTTCACGAAAACTAATAAACAAAGAGGCCACTCCCCCTTCACTAAAACTAATAAACAAACAGGCCACTCCCCCTTCACTAAAACTAATAAACAAATAGGCCACTCCCCCTTCACTAAAACTAATAAACAAATAGGCCACTCCCCATTCACTAAAACGAATAAACAAAGAGGCCACACCTCCTTCACTAAAACTAATAAACAAAGAGGCCACTCCCTCTTCACTAAAACTAATAAACAAATAGGCCACTCCCCCTTCACTAAGTCTAAAAGATAAAAGGCCACTCCTCCTTCACTAAGTCTAAAAGATAAAAGGCCACTCCTCCTTCATGAAGACTAAGAGACAGAGGCCATAACTTTTTCACTAAGACTAACACACAAAGACACCAAACCTCACTAAAAGTTTTTTTTTTTTTTTTTAAAGACACTGTGTCTTTGGCACAAAAAGACCACTCCTCCTTCATTAAGACTAACAGACAAACAGACCTCACCTCCTTCACGTTCTTTATAATAACTAATATTATTAATAATTTATTAACAAGAAATTAATAAAAGATAAAATACAGCAGTTTTACCTCATAACCATGTTTTCCTCAGTGCTTGAACACACTGGTGGCTGTGTTATACTAAACCTGTGTGTGTGTGTGTGTGTGTGTGTGTGTGTGTGTGTGTGTGTGTGTGTGTGCGTGTGCGTGTGTGCGTCATGAGAGCAAAGTCATGGCCATCTCTCTGTCTGGTATCTGTGGCAACAGCCTCATCCCCGAGACAGATAGCACAGGGAACAGACATTTTAGATTATCCAAAGCTAAAAATACAGCATCAACCCCAACAAACCCAAACGAGTCAGTGTTAGAGTAGGGTGCTAGGGTAGATTTGCTCCTGGGTGATCTGTGTACAGCTTCTGACTTTAAAACTACTTTAAAAGTTAAGAATATCAAGCCATAATATAACATCCTCTTGGGTCAAAGTGACCCGCATCATCTCCGTAACAGAAATCTGACTTTTAATGATGATTTTCATTCTCCTTATAGAACCTGAGCTTCATGCTGTTTTTAGTGTTATTAAGTATTCGGATGGGATGAGAGTTGTTAAGTAATGTTGCTGGACAATGCTTGTAATAATTATATCTCATTTGCACAGGATAAGCAACCTCTGTATAAACAACAGGGATAGGAGTTTCGTCATACCAAAAAAAGCAAGAAATAAAAAACATTCTCTATCAGTTCCACATTTATGAGCCATGTTACTACATGTTCTGGCCGTAGGGAATTTCTCAGCACAAGTTGTGTTTGATCAATAGTAGGTCACATGACCT
>CM074973.1:3960905-3991018 GCA_037577455.1 Pangasius macronema
AAAACAAACAGACAAAATGGCCATGCCTCCTTCACTAACAGACAAAATGGCCATGCCTCCTTCACTAACAGACAAAAAGGCCATGCCTCCTTCACTAACAGACAAAAAGGCCATGCCTCCTTCACTAACAGACAAAAAGGCCATGCCTCCTTCACTAAAACAAACAGACAAAATGGCCATGCCTCCTTCACTAACAGACAAAATGGCCATGCCTCCTTCACTAACAGACAAAATGGCCACGCCTCCTTCACTAAGACAAACAGACAAAAAGGCTATGTCTCTTTCACTAACATACAAATAAGCGACGCCTCCTTCACAAAGACTAACAAATAAAGTGAAAGTGGCCACACCTCCTTCACTAACAGACTAAGAGGCTACGCCTTCTTCACTAACAGTCAAATAGGCCACACCTCCTTCACTAAGACTAAGAGACCATACCTCTTTCCCAAACAGACAAACAGGCCACGTCTCCTTAATTAAGACTAACAGACAAACAGGCCACGCCTTCTTCACTAAGACTAGCAAACAAAGAAGCCAGAGCTAACAGACAAAGAGGCCACACCTCCTTCATTAACAGACAGAGGCTATGCCAACTTCACTAAGACTAACAGACAGAGGCCACGTCTCAATCACTAAGACTAACAGACAAAAAGGCCACTGACAAGTCCTTTTTTGAATTGTAAATATTTTTTTATTCAGAGTTTGGTTTTTATATAGGACAACTGGAGTGTCCAAACTGGAGTGTCTTTATAATTAACAAAGTGCTAAAACTCTTCCCAAAGGATATGACAGAATCTTTACCAACATGTCAGTCTGAATGGGATATATATTAACCGGGTGTATTTCTACTGGTCATTTTATAGAAGGTAAAAATGACTGACATGACGAATTTGCACAGAAAATTTGGAACATTCGTTGAATTGAGTTGTTTGGACCCAAACAGAATTTTAAAGTTAATAACATGTAATGTACTGCTGCATTACACACACATCAGAGTGATTCACTCCCAAACACATCCTCATACTCTCTTCATCAGTACTGCACTAATATGAAAGAGCATGACTAGTGTGTGTGTGTGTGTGTGTGTGTGTGTGTGTGTGTGTGTGTGTGTGTGTGTGTGTGTGTATGTGAAGTGAAGGACTCATTTCAACAGGAGAATGTCTGAACGCACACTGCCCAGCCCTCCACAACAGATGCACTCAGAGAAGGAAAGGCAGTGAGGGAGGGAGAGAAAGAGGAAGAGGAGAAGAGGAGGAGAAGAGGAGGAGAAGAGGAACACAGAGACCCCGAAACGAACAGAGAAGTGCGCAGTGTCTATTTATAAACCTGTAGTCAGGAATATCTCCACTGTGGGGGAGCATGGGAGGAACAACACACACACACACACACACACACACACAGCAGCCACACACTCATCTATCTATCTATCTATCTATCTATCTATCTATCTATCTATCTATCTAGGCATCTTTGTGACTCTATTATTCTGTTAATCTGTTTCTGTCTGTCTGTCTCTNTGTGTATCAGCCTGACAGCACTGAGACTGGAGAACACATAGTGAGGAACATGAGATTCTTCTCAACACAGAAGTGCTCCAGATCCTCCAGATCCACCACACCACAGGTTCTCAGCAGGGTTTAGGCCAACAGACCTGGGCATTTAGACTTATAATAATGTATTCAACCACTTTAAAAATACGGTGTAATGGTAGCAGGGATCTTTTATTTCATATGTGCTCTCAATTAATTAAGAAAATTGACTCTCGTAGTCAAATATAATCAACACAGGAAGCCTCACTCAGTTACTGAGTGCACTTCAGAAGCTCTGCAGCCGACTGCCCTGGCTGTTTTACATCGCAGACAGACTGACTAATCGGTAACGCACTTCTGCTCTTGCTTGTCCCTAATGGACCGTTAGACATAGATTATCAGTCAAAATGCCCGAGCTACATCAGATTCTGGTCATAGAGCTGGGAAGTGGATTTAATAAGAAACGGAGAGATGAACCGTCTCTTTATAAAACACTGGGAAACATTAAATGTTGCTTCATCGAATGCTGAATTATAAACGCCTCATTCATGTGAATACTCAAAACATATTTTATTGTAAACATCTTTATAGATTTGTCAATATTGGGGCTGCGATAACATTTTTTTTACAACAATAACTGTCTACTGGCATAGTTAATGATATTACCACTATGTAATATTAAAGAAAAGAAAATGACCAAATATATTGTTCTGAATTTTGTGTGTTTTGTTTCAGCAATAGCACTGTAAATGAACAAAAATGAAAAAACATCTTTGCTTTAATAACAGTGCCAGACCTAGCAGGTAAGGATGCCAGATACTATAGTATGATGTTTGACTTGTTGTTTCAAATAATCCCAACCAATAAGTTTTCTTTGTTTTAGATCTTCCCTCCATTTTTTCCCTAATTCTCCTCTCGTATCACACAACAACCACAACTCGCGGAGGATGAAGGCTAACACGCGCTTCCACAGGGTGGCGTAACACACTCAGGGGAAAGCGCTATCTACCCTCTTCCGCATACATCTGAGGTCACAGATGCCAACGATTGACTGTTGTCACTGTGATTGACAGGGGAGACAGAGTATGATGTCTCTCCCACCCTGAAAGCACAGCCAATTTTGCTCTCTTGGACTCCTGGC
Organism: Pangasius macronema; assembly: GCA_037577455.1. Lineage (NCBI taxonomy): Eukaryota > Metazoa > Chordata > Actinopteri > Siluriformes > Pangasiidae > Pangasius > Pangasius macronema. The sequence goes on from CM074973.1 coordinate 3,963,576, forward strand.
CACGGATGCCCATGGCGATTCTAACACGCAACCTTCTGTCCTGTTTTTTATTTTGTTTGTTTTTTATAAGGTCTGCTGATTTTTCAGGCTAGTCAAAGTGTCCTAGGGTTCCTATATTCATGCCAAACAGGTCACACAGATTTGTCCCTACACACACTACAGTCGTCATCGTGGAATGTGCGAGGGTCAGTGTTGTGTTTTGCTTGGACATGAAGCACAAAAAAAACGAACCTCAGAATCTGGACAACAAAACTGACCATTTGTACAAATTGTACGCTAAATTACATCTGATCAGGTGCAGAATCTACTTACACTGCACTGGTTGATGTGGCTTATTGTCTGAATGGGTAAATTAAGTCTCATATAAACGATTATTCGCAGGTGGCAAAGTGTAAACTAAAAGCTGGCTATGAAAATGAAGGACACTCTCCTCTCCTGAGGAACTCTGGGTAAAAACACTTGGGTGAAGAACTGCAGAACTGCACTGTAACACCTGTAAAGTGTTCCAGTCTTGAAATGGAGTATCATTATAACCACAGTGCTTTGAGCATTAGGAAACTGCTGTGGTATAAGAGGAATAAAAATTCAGGATGTGCTGTTATTGGAAAACGATCAACTTCATTAGTAACAATAACTCCATCGTTGATTATTTTCCTTTTACAGAATGCCGCGCTGCATTTTATTCCATACGTATTGCACCAGGACCGTGTTTATTACCGCTGTCCACATTAAGGCCTCCACCTTCTGTCCACCCACACCGATTCTCTCCTTCACCCTGTAATCCCTCTCTCTCTCTCTCTCTCTCTCTCTTTCCCCACACCCGTTTCCATGACAATGCTCTCTGCATTGCACCACAATTCCCAACGGCCAGGCTTTTCCTCCAGCTCTCCTTCATCGCCGTCCTCACCATCCTCATCATTATCCACCATCTCTCCCTCCTTCTCTCTTTCGTTCGCTCTTCCTCCCTTTTCCTTTACATTTTAAATCATCTGCATGTGTTTTTTCCTGACTATTTCTTTCTGCTTTTCTTTCTTTATCCATCTGTTCAACTTGTTTGCACTTGTGTGTGTGTGTGTGTAATCAAAATTTTCACCAATACAATATTTCATATTTCGTATATTTTATTGACATTATTTCTGAATGTTCAGTTCAAGTTCAACTATTCTTGATTGTCAATAACCGATATTCTCCAGTGTTGATTGCTAACACATGGGATGTTCAAAAAGCACATATGGGTGTGATGGTCAAACTTTTGGCCATATAGTGTATCATATCTTTATATTATTTAAAACATTGGCATCAAGCTTTTGAACAGTAGTTTACACTTATCTATGAATCACGTAACAGGTAGTACTAATGTAACAGGTAATCCTCTTAATTACTTTTACATAATTGTTATCAAAGCTTTATTATGTAGCTCAATATTTAATGAACAACAAATTTATGAACTTATATGTATAAAAATATGGGTGTGCTGCAGTATCGGTGCTGACAGGTGAGTGAAGTGTGCTGTTTTGCTGAAACGCTTAAATTGAGAGGATGTGGTGTGATATTGACTGCAGTTATGTGTTTTTATAAATAATACCACATTATACAATTACGCAATAGCAGAGAGCAGAGATGTGCTGTAGTGTGGCGTATACCTCTCTGACATTTACAGAGTATTAATTAAAGCCCTTCCTCTGTGAGTGTGTGATGGGTAATGTCATCGCTGGAGGAGGAGGGTGTGTATGCTGCAGGTCTGTCCTCTGCTGCAGAAAAACCGCAATGTACCGTAATGTATGTGTGTGGATCACAAGTTTGGATGCATATGAAACAAACAAAACACTTCAGGAAGTGCTGTTGTAGGAATATCGGATGATAACCATAAATCTGCTTAATGTCAGGCTGCATCACACCACCCCATCACTGATTATTTTTCCATAACAGCATATCCCGAAGTGCTTTATTCCTCTTATACCATGGCAATTTGCTATTACAATTTTTATTAATTAAGAACAAGTTGATTATTTTTCTATAATGGCACATCACCAAGTGTTTGATTCCTTACATAAATATGTAAAATGAGCTCATTATACACTGCCTGTCAATTTTTATCTTCTCAGACCTCCAAAGCTTTGCAAGAGATCTGTTGCCCAGTTACTTGATCTCAATCCAGTCAAGCTGCTCTGAGAGAAACTGGATAAAAACTGCAATATAAAATTACCACAAAGAAAAACGTCTTTCTTGAAAGCCTGTGATATTTTATGAAACCATAATGTTATGCTCCACATATTAAATGTGATCAAACGTCCTCTAAACTATACAGGTATTTTAAAAGATGTATGTATACGTGACGTATGCGTGTGTGTGTGTGTCTGTATATGCCCTGAAGTGATGCAAAGATCACGGTGTGTTAGAGGTGCAGTATTTCTGTCTGCCTGGTTATATAAGGCTCCAAGAGATTTGTTCTGTTCCGCTCAAAATAAAGCTTCAGACAGAGGTAGAGAGAGAGAGAGAGAGAGAGAGAGAGAGAGAGAGAGAGAGGGAGAGAGGGGGAAAAGATGAGACCTAGAGAAAATAGAGCTCAGGAGAGAGAAGAGGAAGGAATAAGAGTAAATGAGCTGACGGAGAAATAAAAATACCAAACTCACTATTCACACTGAACATTTTTCTAACTGCAGTTTTGAATCAATTCAATTAATTTGATTCATATAATATACAATAGATATAGCTACAGACTATAGATTAGATTTTGTGTACAAGATGATATGAAAGTGTACTAGCACTAGAGGTATCAGAGGTATAAAAGATTGATAACGATATGATCGTGTTTTGATGTGACACAATGCGAGTCAGAATTGTGCAGTTCAATATTAATTGTACTAGTTTTTGTTCTTTTTTTCCCACCAAATGCAAGAATAAAATCTAGGATTGCTAAATCAGCAAAACACACTAACAAACGTGTGTGTGTGTGTGTGTGTGTGTGTGTGTGTGTGTGTTGGGGGGGGCGGTGTACTATATTGCTTGTACACTAAATTACAATGGACTCATTCAGATGTTGATTATTGTTATTATGCTTATTACTACAGTAGTCCAACTGGACTCTCATCTGCTGTAATATTTATAAATGATATAGCAGATAATAAATTAGTCTAAAAATAATGTTTAAGACTGTGGGAAAACGTATGTGGGGGAAAAAGGCCTTCACTGGGACTGACGGGCACAGATGCCACGTCTCCTTCACAACTTTATGAACTGGAAGGTACACAAGCAAATTCTCTTTCACTTCTTCACTGTGACTGATTGACACCTTCTTCACTGCTTCGGTGCGACTGACAGACACAGAGGGCATACCCTCTTCACTGGGACTGAAAGAAACCGAAACCACGCCTCCTTCACTGAGACTGACAGATAAAGAGGCCACACCCCTTTCACTGTGACTAACAGACACCCAGGCCACACCCTCCTTCACCGGGACTGACAGTCAGATGCCATGCCTCCTTCACTGAAACTGACAGATAAACAGACCACACCTCCTTCACTAAGAGTGACAGGCACCAAGGCCACGCCTCCTTCACTAAGAGTGACAGGCACCAAGGCCACGCCTCCTTCACTGTGACTAGTTACAGATCAGACAGTGTGAGTGAATACAGTGTTCTCAGCTCTGCTCCGCTCTGTGGCTTATTCAGTGTAATATAGATTAGCTTTTTAGCGCCGACTTTCTCTCTGCTCTCCTTATTGGCTCAAGGCACAGCAGCAACATTGCTGCCTGCATAGCAACAGTAACCATGCATTGTCTTATGGAAACCATAGAACGATATTTCAGCCAACAAACACACCCATGTTGGATTAAATTTGAAGAATGGCTCCTAAATTGGCCTGTAATATCTAGTCTTCCAGTAGAAGGGCTTAACTTTGACTTGGAGTCAGAGCGGTCATGTGTGTGTGTGTGCACGTGAGTGAGCGTATGTGTGTGTGCTAGTGGGTATACATACTAGTCTTCCAGTGCTCTGATTTATACCGTCAAACCTTTCATCTTCAAAGATAACAAACCAGAGGTGGCATGGCATTAAAGCTGAGCTCTTACAGCCATATAGAGAGCACACACTGAGCTCGAGCTCTTTCATGTGCACACACTCGACGTGTTTACCAAAGCCAGCATAATGTAGATGTGAAACTGCTCACAAGACAACTAACACAGTTAGAGATCCGATACCCAGTATCAGTTTTGGGCAAATATTAGAAGAGTATAAGACTGGGAGTATAAGACTGTGAGTATAAGACTGGGAGTATAAGACTGGGAGTATAAGACTGGGAATTGCTACTAGCTTTAATACATTAAAAACACTATTTGATCTCATTCAGTAGTTTCTTCTCATGTTTATATTATTCGCATTATTACGGAGTGGTGTTTTTTTTCCCTGTAAAACTGAAGTAGAGACTGCATGTGAGAGGATTTGATGTGTGAGAGATTTCTTTCTCCCTCTTTTTTATTGATCCACCCTGTTTGCAGCTTCTCCTCTCCTCTTTTGTGCGTCTCTCACTGCTCTGTACTGATTATGGGAAAAGGTGGCATCCAGAGAAGCTGTACTGTGCTATTGTGCTGAACTGAGGCACTTCCCATTCGCTTCTGATACACTTCTAACATCTTATAAAGGTGAAGCCAAGTACAAGCATAATGCGTTAAGTAATGAATGAAACACTTGGGGGTGTGCTCTTACAGGAAAGTAATCAATAACAGGATGGTGTGATTAAGCGGAGTTACAAGGTACTACCCTGAAGTGAATTATTTTCCCATAAGAGCACGTCCTGAAATGTTTTATTCCTCTTATACGACAGCAATTTACCAATGCTTTTTTTAAAATAAAAAATAAAGAAAGAATGTCAAACTTTTTATCCGTTTACAGTTACACTTGTGGAACATCCGTGAAAGAATTAATTCTTGTTATGGCTTATGTTATAGCAGCTCTAGTCATTGCTTTACCAGTCGCTCTTTTTTCTCTCTCTTTTAAGTTTAACAAAACATAAAAAAACACAACTTGTCTTGGTATCGAGAAACTGCAAAATGCGAAGTCCTCTCTCGCAAAGTCTTTCCCACGTCTGAGAATTCACTGACTGTTACAAAGCACTGACACTGCGGACTCCTTCCATAAATGTTAAATGAACATCTGCTTACACACAACGTCATCGTATCAACCATTATACAAGTCTCAATAAATTATACAAACATTAGATTAAAAAGATTGCATAAGTAGAAGTATGATTTGACAGCAGCTGGAACTACTGTCAGAGCTGCTCTTATAGAAAATGAATTAACACCTTCTGACCAATCAGATTTGAGAATTCAGCAGAGCTGTGGTGTAATGCAAGAGCGGTCATGCTTTCTCTGTGGGAGGGATGGCATACACTCTTTCCTCTGTCAATCACACAGACACTAGCCAGTCACGGGCATCTGTGAGCTCATGTATGCGGAAGAGGGTAGACAGTGCTGCTATTAATGCCATTCTTCTTCTTTACAAATAAAAATAAGAAATCTACATATTTATTAAATTCTTTAAAATTAAAATGTAGTCCAGAAATAGTTTTATAACTAACATTTTCTTTTGAACAGTTGTATTTTTTTAGTTTTTAATTTCCATGCTTATATTCGGCTAATGTCACATGACCTGACAGGCAGCATAATGCTAACACGCTATCTTGATATAATTAGCTAGCAATGTTCTTTATTACAAGGAATAACTATTGATTTTTTTTTTTTTAGGTAAATCCAGGAAACTTGCAGGTAAACAACTGTTGTTGTTTTTTTTTAGAAACAATAAGATTATAATCATAAATCACAATAAAACATTTGGCAATTGTTGTGATGTATCAGCACGTCTAATGACACTGAAGAGAGCCTATAAAACCTTTTGGTGAACAATGATGTTTGTCTCAAGGGAAAGCTTTTAATGCCACTTTGACCTTTTGGCCTGAGGAGAATTGCTTCTGAAGGATGTTGGGACATTACAGGTTAGCATTTAGACCGTTGTTTTGGTAAATCTTTGAAGCAGAGCACTCGCTGGTGGAAAGCTGCTTGTTGTGAGGCTGGGACTAAATGTCAGCTGGCATTAGGGAAGCCTTTAGGGCAGCAGAGATTGAGTAATGGCTGGGTGAAGAGGACAGTCATGATTCTTTAATCAAGTAAAAGTGCAATTCCTCATTTAAATAGATAGTCTGATAAATTCACCTATTTACAATATATTTTTTGTGAATCTGTTTATTTCTGTAAAGCTGCTTTGTGACAGTGTCCACTGTTAAAAGCGCTATACAAATAAAACTGAATTGAATTGAAGTGAAATGATAAGAGCTGAGGTACAGCTTCAAATCCTTCACTCAAGTTAAAGAAGAAAAGCGTTAAAAAACTCTTACATTTACTTAAAGTATTAAACTACAACTAAAAGAAAGATTCACAAATGAAAGACATTTGGCTCAAATCACAAACTGCTTTTAGTAACTGATTGTAAATTAGAGCCTCTTTCACCAAGGAACCGAGTTAGCTAGCATAAACTAAGAAAATCTTTATTGCTGATTTCTCAAACATTAGCTAGCATGATAATATCTCACACCATGTAAACAATAAATGCAAAATGATGAGTATTAGATCCCAGATTAGATTAGATTAGATTAGATTAGATTAGATTAGATTAGATTCTCGCTGTCACATCTCTTGCAGTGGATAGAAATTAGCTTAAAAGCTACTGGAGTACTTCTTTCAGAGCATTTTGTGATTTATATCAATTTCTAAATCACAGATCGTCAGAATCAGAATCATCTTTATTGCCAAGTACCGTGGGTTTACATGTAAAAGGAATTTGTCTTGGTGTACTGGTGCTTAGTAATAACAGTAAAATACAAGAAATAAAAATAATATCAATAAGGTAAACAGTGTAAGGTAAGATAAGAAAGTAGACGAGAGAAGAGAAAGTTATGAAATGAAAAGCATAAATATAAAAAAAACTATAAAGCTATGAACACTATGAGCATAAATATAAAAATCTAAAAATTATATATATATATAAAAACAATAATGAAAACATTTTGCTTTAAATTCCACATTCTGAGCACAAGAGCTAAACCTTGTTACTTTATTGTGCTAGTTGGATAACAGCCTAGTTAATTAGCATGCTGTGTAGTTAGAAACCCATCTACTTAGCAGAAACTAGTGCAAATGTAAGATAGATAATTGTACAAAGAGCACAGAAAACTCAAGTAAACAGAAGCACAGAACAAAATGATGTGTACAAGCACTTAGCCCATTCACACTTTCACAGCATTAGCATAAGTCTGAGCAACGTGCCTAACTGACTAGCCTAGCCATGCTCATAAAACTCTTTATATACGTGGTGAATCAGCACACCAGATCAGTTATGAGTGCATGGTGATGAGGCTTAAATTAGACCTAGTAAAATAAGGATGAAGTAATGAGGAGAAAGAAGAAGATGGATGAAAGGAGACAGATTTGTTGGTGAAACGATATGTAGCCTTGTTTTGGCTTCTGTGTGTCTCTGCACCCTTCACATATGGCACCCTGTGGGAGCTTTAGTGCAGCTTGTGTTGGAGCGAAATTGAGTTTGTGTGTGTGTGTGTGTGTGTGTGTGTGTGTGTGTGTGTGTGTGTGTGTGTGTCAGATTACATCGCAATTCTGTGTACTTGTTTTTGCCAACATTGCCCTGATATATACACCACCTAAGAGCTTGTATCTGTGTCCGTGAGAGTGTGTATAAGCTGAAGGTAGGATAATCATTAAATGTGATATCAGGTATGCTATATAAAGAAAGAAACATGGCTATGAACCGAAACTAAACTATAAAAGGATCATTCTTTTTTTAACAAGTAATTGTAATCGGCAAATTGCTGTGGTATAAGAGGAATAAAACTCTTCGCAACATGGTGTTATTGGAAAATAATGAACTTCAGGGAGGTAACAGTAACTTTGCTTCATGTTGGGTCACATCACACCGCCCCATCCTCGACTATTTTCCTATAAGAGCTGTGTAAGGTGTTACCTAAACAACATCATATTAGAAAGAGTGGTTTAATATAAACCTGTGAGTTGCCTTGTAGCTGGAACTACTACCAGAGCTGCTGTTATAGAAACTTCTGACCTATAAGAATCACACATTCAACAAGGATTGTTTGGAAACAGGATGTTATGAAGATACTGTGATCTGCTGAAAAAGTATGATATTGACTTCTGTATCGTTCCAGCCCTAATGAAATCATCAAAAAAACAACACACTCCTCCATAAGAGCCTCCAAAAGGCCTGAGCTTTTTGACTTATCAACTCTATATCAGAGCTGCACGGAGACTTAGCTAATGCACAAACACAGCAGTAAGAGAAGCACTTCATGAGCACTCAGTACAGCTTAAATACACAAACTCAGCGGTGAGACACAATATCAGCAAAAACACTTTGTACATGGCGTTCACACATGACATTCTGTAGCATTAGCCACTACGCTCTCTTTGGGCCAAAAATAACCCACTTTCAACAAATAATCTGGAATTTTTCAACCTAATCACCACATGTGCTTGTGTGATTATCACGCACAAGAATTTTTATGTGTTGTTGTCCCTGTCATGAGAAAAGAAGAAAAAGTCTATTTACTCTGAACTGAACTCTAGTCATGTTCAAGATATTCGACTATATAAAACACATAGTGTTTATAATAAAAAACACAAATATTTTCCCTATAAAAAAGGTATTCCCATCTCTAAAATTCAACAACTGCCCTTAGATTTCCATTATAATCCATGTTTTAGTAAACAGCTCTGTTCTTTTCTTGTTACAGTAAATCAAGTCAAAGTTCTAGTCTAAGGTAATCACATATACACTAGAAATGCACTGGATAAAGATTAGGTTTAAAACCTGCTGGCTAATTAATATAATTGTTTTAAATCACAGAGTTTGGTTCAGTTTGGTCCGAGAATAACAACAGTATCTCATTGTCTGTGTTTGGCTGGAGATAATTTGATGCTTTCTTCAAAACATTTAAAGACAACGTGAAATGGACAGTCAGTGAACCGGCATATTTTGGTAGAAGGGACTTTGTTTGCATCCATCAGGATATAACTGGCTTGTGAAAAGTGGCTGATCCAAAACAAACATGGAGTCTCCAGCCAGCAGTCGATGGAGGAGAACCACTCGCCTCCCACAACAGCACCAGCAATTGAGGAGGTGGAAGCTGACAAAATCCTGCTAATGCAGGAGACAGATATGGAGAGAAAAGACGGAAATTTAGTCCCTTTTTTAGTCATATTTATGTGAGCCTGGTGGTGACTCAAATGCCAAGGCCAATGTTTGTGCTCGACCACATGAACATCTCAAGCAATTTAGGGAGGAGACAGAGATGAAACATCATAAAAGGATTGTTTGATTTGTCCCACTCACAATTCACAATTCCACAAATTTGACATGAGCTAACAAGGTAAACTTTATAAAAGTGCAAAGTTACCTGTCATGATGCGACTTCAAGTTCTGTAACTCGCATGCATAACTGGTTTGTGCTACTGAACATTTAGTTTTTGAAAGGTCTTCAAAAGTGTGTGATGAAATAACATGTCCATATACAGACTGGTGTGTGTAGGTACAGCACAGAGTGTACCATTATTTAAAGAATATCAAGTAGGGGTATTTGCATATAAGTGCTTCCTCCCAAGGCTCAGGAATGATTCATAGTGAGATAAATCAGGGCAGGTATTGAGACCCTGTCATAACTTAATCATCGCGCTCTCCAAGCAGCCGATACCACAATTCTCTCGAGTGTGACGCATCAGATAATGCTTATCCAACATCATATTCGCCTGTACAAACCTTTCAGAGAATCGCTGAGGGACCAGCAAGCCTTATGTTCTGTATACAAGTGGAAAATACACAAAGCACCATCTTTATATCGATATAACAGACAGGAAGAACTTTTTTATTTTCAACCATAAAAAAATTCTGAAATAAAGTGCTATGATTTCAACCAGCGAACAAGAAACAACAAAAGCCACAGAAGACATGCTCTCCTGGGTTCTAAGCATGACCTCTGACCCCCATTTCCAGTTCACGTCTTTACAGTTTTCAGGAGTTATTGCGAAGTCTTGCCAATTCTCTAGTTGCACAAATTCTTAGCTCTTGTTCATCCCTGTTAGCTTTGAATGTACTGAGACTGTTTGTCTGTTCATTTGACTCCTCTTTAGTTTATCCTGTGGTTTTCTGGTCATTTTCTTACCCTTACTTGCTCCACCATTTTGAATTTTGGATATGCAAAAGCACTTAGTATCTCAGTTGTTGCCATTTGGTGGTGTCCAGGTTCTTAATGCAGCCTGAATCTCTTCCTAATACTCACCGATATTACACTACTGAATCATTTATCACCATCAAATGTCATGCACATACACATGCTGGTGCAATGCTGTGCTAAAGACACACACACACACACACACACACACACACACACACACACACACACACACTGTTGCTACTGAGTGTAAAGTCAGACCTAAGCATTTAATAATCGTACAGGCTCAATTCTACGTTTTGAACCTGTTTAATGTCCCCATGCCATCTATGTATATATCTTATAGCAACTCATTTGTAGCATTCATTTGTACTTTGCAATACCCAACATACAGTATATTATTTTTCTTTCAATCAGCAGGAATAAAAATAAGACTGATGGAAATGAAGCCCCCAAAACCGTTCTCTTCCTGATGGCAGGTTAATGTACAGGTTGGATTGTAAATAAAAGATGAAGAAATTAAATGGGCACTGATGTCAAAATTTTGCTTTCGATTTGCAAACGTGTCATGAGGGCATAAATTGAAAAGTCTCTAATCAAAACATCTGCTGCAAGAAAATCTCCATTTTGATTTTTTGACACATACATACATGTAAACACGTCATTTTCCATCAGCTAGTCTTGTTTTTTTTCCTCAATTAATCAATTATATTTTTGATGCATTAAAACCACAGACAGACCTAATGTAAATAAAGTTCATACTGTCAGCCGTGTGTGTGTGTGTGTGTGTGTGTGTGTGTGTGTGTCAGCAGTCCATATAGTAAAGACCAGCGGTACTTCAGTTAGAATGGCTGATTGAGATACACTCAGAAACACTCACCTGCCCTGTAATTTCCTCAATCACGGCCCCTAAGAGCTCTTCTCTCACACATATTAGTTAAAAGCTATATACCCAGAAGAGGTGGAGAGTTATTCCAGCCAAATACACAGACACAGGCAGAGAGCAGAGCAGTAGCAGATATCTAGCAGACGGCACAAGAGGAATGATAATCAAGCGTATTTTAAGATTCACGGGTTTGAGTCGTTGCACTGGCTTCATTAGTCTCACTCAGGCAAAAGCTGGGCGGATGGGCGATGGACGTTGGTGTGTTTGATCATTTCTGATTCGGCCAAAAGTGAGCTTTTCTGTCTATATCATATTTTGACACCTCAATATTAAATACATTTCACCAAAATGACATGGATAAGTTTTATTCATGTATTTATTCATGGCTATCTTCATGTAAAGATCATGTTGTGTAAGGTGCCAGTTTAGCCAACAAGCTTACAGTCAGTTTGCCTACAGATGTCTAAATCATTCTAGCTAAGTGTGATCAGGTCATGCTTTGCTTTGATCAAGTTGTTGGAAAGCTACTTGTACGAACATAAGCCAGTATTTAACTTACTGACTGTCAAAATGTCTGCGATGCTCCTGCACCACAGTCCGAATGAAATCCCAAAGAAATGGCTTCTTAGCTGTGATTTGGTTCCATATACTGATGTATTTCCTTCTGAATCAGGAACTAAGAACGAGGTCATGTTGAAGTGCTTGACTGACGTATACAACAACCAACAGCATTCAAGATACGGAGATACTGACTACTGAATTAATCTGAATTCATCCCCTTAATCAAAGCATGGCATTCACTTTATGAGGAAATCACACTTACGTAGCTAGCAGACTGTTTTTAATCACTGCTTACACAAGATTATTTTTGAAGGAGAATGAAAAGAACAGGAAAAAATAAACATCGATTTGGTGAAATATATTTATGGTTTCTTGAAGTTGAGGTGTCAAAGTATGTTGGACAAAAACAGATTTTTTTAAAATCTTTTTTAGGGCCAAAATTCAGCAACAGCTAACATGTCAGATATTGCTATTTGCACTTCTGGTTAGATGCTAAACTGCATTTTGTTTTCTCTGCACAATGACAGTAAAGTTGAATCTAATATCTAATCTAATCGAGTCTAATGGCTTTTCCCAGACCGGCATATGCACAGATATTATGTAAAGATGTACACTTTATTTACTATATTATTTAAGCAATTAAAAATTTACAAAAGTATAAAGTATGCTATTTTATGAATGAATGCACGTTTCCTAGTTGAAGGATCTGACTCTGTGTGTGTGTGTGTGTGTGTGTGTGTGTGTGTGTGTGTGTGTGTGTGTGTGTGTGTGTGTGTGTGTGTGTTCTTCCAATAATTGTCTCTTACTTGGTGAAAACCCAATTTTGTTGTACATGCATCATCAGTCTGCTCCTTTACCTGCTCTGTGTTTGTATTTCTTGAATAAAAGCATCTACTAACTGAATAAATGTAAAAGTAAACTAGTAAACAACTCAACAATCTTTCTGCCTAATGTGTTGTACCTGCCCTAATGTGATCCCCGGCTCAGTGGCTGAACTTAGCACTGCTGGTTTGTGGTGATTCATTCCCTTTGGCCCTTTTTAATGCATGCGTCTTTCACTCCTTGTCACTTACTGGGCTATATTTAGCGCTCGCTGGCACTGGCGTGAGCCGCTGTACCAGTGTTCCTAAGTGAATTCCCAGCTCTGCTCAGTAGCATGTCAGAGCTAAAAGCTTACTGCAAAGCTAGATGCTAAGAAAGAACATCAGAGTGTGTGTATGTGTGTGTACATTCGCCAAGAAGCCAGCAGGTTTAAAACTTACAACAGAAAGGTATCATGTTAAGGACACGATTATGAGCTAATCAACTGCAATCATGGCTGTGTTTCAGTGCCACACGAGGCACTCGGCAGATTTCAGACTTGTAGAGCAACAGCTTTGAATGTTATTTCTAAAAATATATCCAAATCCCTGAGCTGTGTTTTCGCGTGTGGTGGGTTTATATTATAGATTGTACTCTTCTTCACCCTGCTATTTGTCTGTTTAGATATCGTCTTATTCAAAGTGACTGGCTGATTGACTCTGTGAAGGGGTTCCGAGACAGTGGTTTGTCGTCGTCGTTCGTTGTTGATGTCCAACTATTGATACCGTGTGTGGAACCCAAGAATAAAAAGAGAAACTGAGACAGAGCGAGCAAGAGAAGCTTGAGGAAAAGACTGCTGAGAGCGCTAATAATTACATTAACTCTTCCTTCCTGTGCTGAGCTGTAAACTGACAAAACTACAAAGATAACTCATGCTAACAATAACATAGCTAGCTAGCTAGCTAATGTAGCTACAAGGCAGCATGGCAGGGAGGATTGATGACGTATTGTATGTAATCTTGTAAAAGGATTCTTCTTCAGAAAGTACAGACACAATAAAATTGGAGGAGTTCAAAAAATGCAGCGATCATACAAGGGGTTTCATTTTTGGTAAGTAAAGATTGCTAGCAAATGTATTAGCTGCCATGCAAATCCTTCATGCTCCAAAAAAACGTATGAATATGATAATGGGTGTAAAATCCTGTATCTGTAGCTATATGGTTGTATGTATAGTTTAGATAAAAATGTTACGTTTCTCATCAAAACATATCCTTTCTTATACTAAACTTAATTTAAACAAGTTTCTAATTACCAGATTGAATTATATAGACTGAGACTATATAATGTAATATTAACGTAAACAAATTAAATTATGAAATCTGCCGAGGACATTGGCACCGACAGCATGGCACATATACCAAGATTATCTAACATTTAGAAAATAATGATTTTTAGGTATTTGTTTAGGCTTATGTATGCATAAATGATATAATAATACTTGTAGTCATATACATGTCAAATCATCTTATTCAATAAATTAATATACTACTGCATGGTACAGGCTGAAAAAAGTGTTTTAGCAATACTGCAAGATCATGCTAGTAATAATGCTAATGTTAGTCTGAAGTGGTCTGCTGAAAAGCAGAAGCTAAAAGGAGAAAGCGAGAGAAGAGAAAAGCAGAGATTAAGAATGGTGATGAATGGAACAACGAATGAATGTGAGAGGTGATAAGAAGAGAAACAAGACCACACATCTGAAGGAAGATAAAAATCCAAAACACTGTCTGAGATCATATTTGGCAAGAACACACCACTGAGGAAGAAGAAAGGAAGGTGATTTAAAAAAAAAAATAGCTCACTATATCATCCCGGAGACTTTAGCGATTAGAAACGGATGCTTCTGACCGAGCCAACGGTCCTCATGACGTTTGAGAGCGTCAGAGCAGGCAGATCAATGACAGTCAGCGAGCTGAAGTGAAAAGCATAATCGGCCTGAATTTTGCCGCTTTGGACGACAAACCGTGCTCGCTACAATGACTTTAATGGCAGATCAATAACGATGACACCAGCGCGACTCACTCCAGCAACAAATGATCACAAAGTGGCAGACACAAAGCACTTCATCTTTAGGCGCTTTAAAAATCGGCAGCTTGAAACTGAGCTTAGTTTCAAGAATTCGAAAGGAACCACAGTCTTCAGATTTCCTGATCAGGAGTGTATATTCTTACAGGTATTCTTTTGTACCGGAAGTTTTTCAAAAATTGATGTAAGCAAATGAAGCTTTGTCTCACCTAACATGACATTTACATTTGCATGCTTAATAAAGAGAAAAGCTAGTCTACTGACGTTGTTAGAATTAAAATATTTACGCTATTTCTCTGTGAACACACTCCCCAGATAAAGACCTTTTCAGACGTATGCGTAGGAATATCACTTCTTTAAAGTGAATCTATGAAGTCTATAATTATATATGAAATTATAGATAAGGCAGGTACAACACATTAGGCAGAAATAATAGAAATATATTTCTATAATTATATATGAAAGTGCACTACACTTTATAGCTATCTTTATTATGCATTAAGTAGTGCATATTATATTATAAGTAGTGTTCATAACACATTATTACATCAATAACGATGTAAAGAAAACCAAGCAATAATTATAATTATACATAATTATAATAAAGTATATTATCCCTAATGAATGCACATTTACAGGTTATTATACATATAATAATCATACAGAATGATACCAAATTATTTATGCCATTTGCTCCATATAAAATATAACGTAAATCCAGCAATAATCAGCATTTTGGGGAAATTCCTCAGTAATATCTTTCCTCAGAAATGTTCATGTTAATTAATGAATTAATTAATATGTTAATATGTTCGTGTAAAAGTTCATGAATGCAGGTCATCTAGAAACTGAGATCTTTGGTTCAGACTGTAGGAGAAAAAAACTCTGAAACCCGGTTTTAAAAATGGACTTGGAACAAAGCATCGATTTAAAAGGCAGCGATTTAAATGAATTGATGCAACAAAATAATTCATGGTTTTAAACTGATGTGTAAATAATTTATTAGACTATATATCTAATCAGAGTCGACATATCGATCAGAGTCTGCTAAATGTATCGTATCATAGCAGATTCAATGGTATCGCCAAATGTCAAATCGTTGCCTCATGAACTGAATTCACATCCATCGTATCGTGTGGAAGCGTAAGGTTTACACCCACTCTACTGAGAGCCATGTATAAAGTTAAAGGAAATTGAAACTGACACATAACTTGTTACAGATGTTTCTGACGTCTACATTATTGATTCAGTACAAAAACATTTTAGATTCCCAAACATTAGTTTTCCAGCACAAAATTAAATGTTACAGAAAATTGTTTGTATATCAGTAAAGAAAGCAGCAGATTCCATAAGAGACACTTTAACAAACAAGCGTATAAGGGATTTATGACAGGAAGTGATCGTGAAGGGGGCGGAGCTTAAAACTTCTTAAAGGTTTCACAGAGTGTAGTGGTGATGAGAGGACAAAAGCCGTGTTTCTCTGTTTAGTTTTGATCATTTTATTATCAAAGGTTAAGAAATTGTAGAAAGATGTTATAGATGTAATCCAAACATGTGAAAAATTACTGACATGACCAAAATTATTGTTGTTTTTTTATCTGTATTGCCATGAAAAAAATGTTATTTAAAGTTTAATTACAAGTTATCCAAGTTTAATTACATTTACACAGCATTACTCTTTAAAGGAAAATAGCATTAATTTATCCAGATGCAAAGTGTGTGTGTGTGTGTGTGTGTGTGTGTGTGTGTGTGTGTGTGTGCGTGTGTGTGTGTGTGTGTGTGTATACTAGCTGTTAATTCTCATAATAAAGCTCACACTAACGCACCAGGACGTTGTTTGCCGATTAAGCAGTGAATAATACTGCAATTAACTTTGTCATGCAATGTGTCTTGTTGTTACGCAATGTTAACTAATGAGTGTTTGTGTGTTGTCGGTTCGAATCCTAGCTCCTAGTGCGGTATTAACACTCTTGTGAGTGTCTTAACTCTTCAGGGTGTTAACATTCTTCAAGGCCCTAGTGATTGCCCATACGAGTTGTTTTTAGGAGCTCAGGGCTCATCAGGAGATCAGGAATGGAACAGTGGGAGGCTGAGTCACCGCTTTACCACTTTATTCTGCACTTGCGTTTTCTTTTGCGTGCCCAGAATAAACCCGAACAAAAAAAAAAACAAAAACGTCACACTCCAGCATATCTCTGTACCTGTTACTCAACCACGTATAGTCAGTAATTACGTCACTCTTGACACAGCCTGTTCAATACCAACACAGACACTCAGCAGTTATTTAGGGCGCTACAGTGGATTAAACGCTCTCTCGAAAAGAGCAACAAGAGGTGAGAAGTTGGAGAATCATAAAGATAGATTTCTCAGCAGAACCCATTAAAGCAATGATGTATCATATTTCTTTTCTTCCCCTCATTACAAGACTCAACACAAGATGATTAGTCAAACCAAAGCTTCTAAAGTGAATTAAGATGGTTTGAAGGTCCGATACAAAGGTAATATCTGCTATCATATCCTACAAGTAGATTATTTGTTTTAAATGCAGCTCGAGTTTTTTATTTTTTATTCTACCAGTACATTTATTTGTATATTTTTTAACAGTACACAAGTACAAATCATTTCTGTGAATTCACAGATTACTGGCAATAAAATGGCACAAAAAATTAATTTTAGGAAACGAAACAATGCTGAAATACAGCTACAGAAAAATTCTGTTTTTTTTCCAATTGTATGTTAATAGTACATCAATTTTTCCAAGCATTAATGACATTAATGATCTCATCATGCTTTAAAATAGTAAAATAATGCAAATGGCAGTACACTGATACACTGATACGTTGAAAACCAGGTGTTAGATGGTTACAAGACGTGTAAATCTATAAAAGAAATATATATATATATATATCATGACAATTTAAAACAACGGGATATTCAGATACGCTCTTAGTAAGAAATGTCTCAGTGCTACTTTGGATGGTTAATGGTGCTACCTTTCTAAAGACACCTTTTCTGAAAGGTTGTAGAGTTCTACTTCTAACCTTTAATGGATCTCATGAGGGTCAGATGATTAAAAATAGTTGTTTTGTTCCTCAAGAGCATAGATTTCCTTTCATTATGAGGATTTATGAGGACACAGCATCTCTTTTTGTTTCTATACAGTAAAATTTTGCGTTAGTTGAGCATGAACTGGCAGTGGACGGAGATGTTTGGACTGTAACCCAACAGCTGCCTGCAGTGTGATGTGGAATGCTTGTCGACACCTGCTTTGACCTTTGGATCGATAAATCGATCGGTGTGTCGTCTGTCCGTGTAATTTTACACCTTGACTGCCACAAATGAATTCAGGCAGGAGGCTGTGGTTAAAAACGGGGAATAGATGGACTTTTTAAAAGGTTTTACAATAGTTATGGTGAATAAGTAACCAATAAAATGCAGAAAAGTCATCAACGATCAACATGCCAGCAATTACATGTTTTATTCATTAAAGAATTACAGCTGGAATTACTGTCAGAGCTACTGTTATAGAAAATCAATCAACACTTCTGACCAATCAGATCTGAGATCAACAGCACCATGGTGTACTTGTATATATTCTATATATGATCAGTTTTCGTCCACCTTTTTTCTTGTTATAGTGACATACAGCAATGTTAAAACCTTTTTAGTATTATTTTTATCCTTTTAAGTCATACTATAACCAAAGTTAGAAAAACATATAGGTATTACATATAGACACTCATTAGGACACAGTATATCCACTTGATAGAAAAATGATTCAAGATAGAATTTTTAGATCATATTTATAAATGTTGATAATCTTAAGGCTAACACTAGCCAGATAACGAACATGCTCTAACCTAACATGATTTCTAAGAGTTTTTTTATCCTCTTTTAAAGATTTTCTCCATGCTAAAGCTAATGTGTGCTAACCTGACAGGATTTCGGAGTATTTTCAGGTCATGTACATAAACATTAACAATCACAATGCTAATATTAACATGTGCTAGCCTGACAGGATTTCTGACAGGATTTAGATTAAGCATATTCATACAGTTAATAATATCAAAACAAATACTAAAATGCGCTAATGTGACCAGATTTCTGAGAGGTTTTCAGGTCATTTTCATACAGCAAGGCTAATTCTAGTCAGCTAGCTAAAATACGATAAGCTGACAGGATTTCAGAGAGGATTTCTCACTCATTCATAAAAGTCAACAATATCAATGCTAACAAAAACATGCACTAATCTGACAAGATTTCTGGGAAGATTTTATGTTATATTCATAACTGTTAACAATCTCAATGCTAACACTAGACACCCAACAACCATGCTAACCTGACAGGATTTCTGAGAGGATTTTAAAGCATTCATAATGTTGGCTGCTACCTAGCGAACAAAAACTAACTTGACACATTTTCTGAAGAAACCATTTTGAGCTATAGTTTTATGATTTAATTTGGTTTGATTTCTATATAGAAATTTTTGAAGAACATGAAGCAATCTCAAACGGCATAGCATGAATGCTTCACATTTTCATTATTGTTTTATTTAACATTATATTTGCTCGCTCGGTCAAATTCAGATACTTCAGATTACTTCAATCTAACAATCTGCTAGCTAGTGATAATTCGCTAGCTAATGCTAGTCGGCTTGCTCTTTGGTACTCTTTAAAATCTTTCTCATGGTTTAATCTAACAAGTGATTGTGACATTTTATAAATCTAAAAGGAGTGTAACAACTGCTGAGGTTATGATAACATCAGGAAATGGGATAAAAGGTTAGACATTGTTTATCACTGTGATAAAATAAATTTATCAGCACATAACTGCATGAGCACTGAGCCTGCAGAATATCTCTGTGTGTGTGTGTGTGTGTGTGTGTGTGTGTGTGTGTGTGTGTTACATTTTGGAGCAGCCTGGTCTCATCTTCATCGCCTCTTTCTCAGAGCATCTAAATTTAGCACGCACCCTTCGTTAGCGGGATGAGAATATTGACAGATCTTTTTGACAGGCGTGTTCATTGGGACAGGTCTTGCCGTTGCCATGGAGACAGAGGCGGGTGGCATGCAGATGTAGCGTGCTTCCTTATATACCACTAAACATTAATGTCTGCTTGCCTCTTATAAGGCACTCATTATAGAAGACCGGCTTAAAATAATCCATGTGCTACAGTGTGCTAGTTTGTGAATACTCAATCCAGCTCATTCATTCCTGATATAATACACATTTTAAAGGAACACTCCAGCATTTCCAACCTAATCTCCTCTCTCCACTGCATCTATAGTGTGTGTGCAATTCCCACAAACAGTAATTCTGTCTGTAGTGAGAAAAGAAGAGATACCGCAAAACCTTCAGGAATGTGTAAAGTAAGCAGATTTATATATTTATTTATTTTACTGTATTGAACAGCTTAAGAACAGCTTTTTTTTGCTAACACTTTCTCTCAGATTTGTGATTAGACCAAGCAAGTACCACTCGCTGCAGAACAAACAGGCCATGGGGTGGAGTCAGACCTGATCCAGCTCCTCCTACCTGGGCGGAGTCTAACCAGAAGTCCAGGGGGTGGAGACAACTCCATGGTTCAGGCTGGATAAGTGTGTTTAATGTATGGATTCATGTTGTACAGCATCGTGCAGGTTAGAATTAGGCTTACAGGAAGAGTTGGATCAGATCCAGCCCCACCCCTTGGACTTTTTCTCTACAGCAGGGATATTTTGATTAGACAGCTGTAGCTGGTCCACTGAATGCTGTATGAAGAAGTCAGACTAGTCCATGACATCAGATATTAATGTATGTCCCAAAATGAACAAACTTGTTATCTCAGTGTTAAAACCTTAACATTTAAATATCCCTGACTGAACATCCTCACTTATAAACTGTTTTTAGAAAAGTGTTACTATTTTTCATAAATATGAAATGTTCACTTATATGAAAAAGGGTGCGGTGTCATAAATTCCAGTTTTACCCAAAGCCCCGATGGATACATGACAAAGTGAAATGTAGAGCATCATAAGGGCAGACAGAAACCAGGCCGAGGCTCCGATGCCCCAGACAGGTTAATCACACATGGGCCAGATATGCCTCGGGATCCTGTAACCTTCGGGCAGTGCTTGAGAGACTGAAAAGGTCAACCAGCCTCGAGCAGACACAGAGCCAAAACACAGGTCACTGAGACGAACCAATTTAGACTCCAGAAAAAGTGATACCAAGAGAGAGACAGCAACAATCTAGACAAGTGAAACTGCTGCATTTTTCTACTGACATGCCAAAAATATTAAGCTGGCGATAAAAAAAATGTCAGAAAATGAAGTTATATAAATTATTCCACATTCTCAATATTAAAGTGAGAGTGGAAAGTCTCGGATACGTATTTATTAAGTCGTAACTCACTGGAAGTTTATGAGTTCAAAGCCCAGCACAGCTAGAAAGTCACTGTCAGACTGCTGAGCAAGATTGTGCCTTACATCTAAATGTGAATAGAGAGATAGATCTATAGGCTAAACAGCCAGTAAATAAATAAATAAATAAATAAGCAATACAAATAGAATACATGCATACACGCATACCTACATATCTATGTGCATACCTACACATATACATACAGAGATGTCAAGGCAGAGCTCTAAAGGATTACTCCATACTCAACTCAATGTTCCTGACGCTCCCTTTTCTTCATCTATTAAATGAGGAAATATTTAATATCTTCAATAATTTTTTATAGGGGGCAGTCGTAGGCTAATGGTTAGAGAGATTCAGACTTGTAACCCAAACCTGGTCATGGGTTTGAGTCTCAGGTCCGGCAGGGATTGTAGGTGGGGGAGTGAATGACCAGCGCTCTCTGCCACCCTCANCCACTGCTCCGTGTGTGTGTTCACTACTGTGTGTGTGTTCACTACTGTGTGTGTGCACTTGGATGGGTTAAATGCAGACCATACTTGGCCACACGTCCCTTCACTTTCACTTTCATAATGGTTTCTTCTCTATTAAAAGAATGCAGGAGTGCAACACTGAACTTTACTCCATGTGGTAATACAGTGTCCCCCATTGTCGCTTTGATTCATCCATTAAATTAAGAAATATTTAATATCTTTACTAATGGTTTCTGTTGTATTAAAAGGACGCAGGAGTGCTCTACATGTATCCGTATCCCATTGGTAGGAAGCTCACTAATAACTAGAGTTATTAGTCATTTGTTTTGAATTATGTTACAGCAGGTGCAGACACATGCTACACTTTCTTATCAAGGAAGACTGCTTACAATTCACTACACAAAAACATCTCTGTGTTCATTTCACCCTCTCCCATGAGGCCATGCCCTGCTGTGTGCTGTAGAGCCACATATTTACTGGTTCATATTCGTTCCTTTGGGGAATGTGAGAATCCAATCCAAGCACAGAGGGTTAAGAGCTTTGTACCTGGGCTCAGTGTAAAAACAAGGCCCGTTACCTCGCATTTAGGTTGTTTAAGGGTTTGAACTCACGGCCTTTCGCTTTCGCTAAAATATTTTTAATATACTGTGTAGTGACCTTTACTGTATATAGGAACACACCCTTATGTTATAATACATGTAGAAAACTGGAATTTGGTTCCACTGAAGGTTTAAAATGGTGGCTGTTGAGGTGCAAAAGTGATGTTTGCACTAATGCTAGAAATACATGATTGATTGATTGATTGATTGATTGATTGATTGATTGATTTAAAATTGTCAGAGCTACAATTACTGGTAACACTGGCTTTTTTTTCTATCATCTCCCAATCTAAAATGTTTGTAATGCAATAAGTATTATTTTTATGTTGCCTTTCACACATTTACAGATTTATTGTTAAAATGGAAAACAAACTGTTTTGCTATCTATTGTTATTTATTGTAATACAAAATTGCAAAAATTGCACCTCAAAAATTGCAAAAATGTTCATTTTCTGGTTCTATATTTTGCTGCATATCTGGTCAGAGACACTTTTTCAGTATTTTTACTTCCATTAATAATGAAGTGTGGGTTTTTAAGTTTAAAACTTTAAAACTAATCATGTGTAATACACACAGATAAGAAACCTACCAACCCCAAAAAGTTTAAACAGTATGTTAACAGATACATAAATGATAATACAATAATATAATAGGTGGCAAAATGTGTTGTTTTTCATATTATGAATGGCAAAATTGAGTACTTAGACATGCACTCCATTAGTATTATTCCAGTAGATGACTAAATGTTTATTAATGGAGTAATTTTTCAAAATTTGCATGTTTTTTTTTGTTTGTTTTATATATTGGGAAATGCAGCTCAGTTTCACTTTCTTGCGAGTCACACTGGTAATCAAGTCTCTCTCAGATCTCTCTCGCTCTCGCTCTCGTTCTCATCCCCTGCTGGGTCACGGTTGACACTGTTGGCTCGGAGCATGTGACTGTTGGCCCTGTGACAGTTACCCCATGTGTGATTTACCCACTCTGCGTAATTAACCCACACATAACAAACATATAGCATTAAAATTGCCATCACAGAGCATAAAAAACTAGAAAGAGCACAGATCGGAAATCAACAACTTCCTCCAGACAAGATATTCACAGCACAGGTTCCTCCGTGTAAGATTAAACCAAGGAGAAGCCAAGGTTAGCACTGATTCACTGCCAAGCTGGACAACACACACTCTCAGCGTGACTCACTCGGCTTGGGCAGAAGGTTGGCCTGTCTCAGAACCTGACTCATGAGCCGTACACAGTATAAACACTCCAAAAGCCAGAGCTAATTTCACTCTTCAAACGGTAATCAAACGTTGATAATATTTCATCGCAGAAAAATGTGCACTTTTTATGGCATGTTTTCTTAATCATGTAGCAGTTTTCTAAATATATAAAAGATATTTTTTTCAAAAATTGTGATTATTAAAATTGGATATGGTCAAGTGTGAATGCCATACTGTATATGCCAACATTACATGAATTACAGCAAAGTTACACTCTTCCATCACATCCCAAAATAAGCACTGATTGAACCCACCTCTGGAAGTAAGCTCAGCTGAGAGTGACTACTGAAGAGGGCCAAGGACAGAAGGAGAAGAAATGGAAGGTGTTTTATGAGAGATAGAAGAGGCTGTGACAAGAAGACGAAGAGGATGAAAGGAGAAGATAATGAGAGACAGGAAGATGAAGAGTGTGTTGTCACACTGACCTGTAAATCTGTGAGAGGACAGGTGCAGATGGGTGCTAACAAAGCAAGGACATGATAAAAAAAAAAAAAAGTGTGGAGTTCAGGAGCAAAAGAAAGATGAAGATGATTATGGGTAACAATGTGGGTGAGAAATCGACACACAAACCCGGATGTGAGCTATAATCATTTCTATTCCCAATTAAACATGCTAATAAATCATAATCATATATTTTACAAATATCATAAATTTGTGTAAAAAAACATAAATAAATGGAGAATTTAACCAAAAAAAGACCCAGACTGAGTTTATTAGTAAAAACAGCTACTTGAAATTGCTAGTTATGGAAGCTAAACCCCATAGAAAATAAAACTTAGAGACAAAACAGATTAAGTCATGGACAGATCTGAACTGAGGATGTGAGATGTGTCCATAGAACTCAAAAACTGAAAAGGCCGGACAAGTAGGAGCGTGCAATCTTACCTTGTTGGTTGAGTTGCTGCGTGCTCTTGCTCCACTGTGAAAGCCCCACAATGGCCACCATCTTGGCCCCGAGGCTGGAGCGGCGTTTTTTATTCCCCCCAGTGTCCGGTCCGGTGCTGCTCGGGCTCTTCTCCAGGCTGTACATGGTGCCACTGATGCTTGAGCTGCGTATCACGTTGCGGGCCGATGCCACACTCATCCCCCCGGGGCTGGGCACGTCCACTGAACCGCTGAGCATCATGGGCCGGAACGTGGCCTGTAGGCAGGGGGATTTGGGCTGCTGAGAGAGGAGAGAGTGAAAACAGAGTAGGTTAGACAGTGACCCAATATTCACACTCCAAATATGAATAAAACTGCTGAATTCAATGTATTAAGTACCTCCACCTCAAGGAGTTACTTATCAGAAGGTTGTGAGTTTAAATCCCAGCACTGTCCTGCTGTCACCCTGCATTCACACTAGCAAGTGACAAAGTGACAGGCAGCCATTCATTTGCTCATGATTGCAGTGATAACGACAAAAGACAAAGCGACTTTGCAACATTTGAGTTGAGCTTTTCTCAATTCTATACAAATGATCTATAATGCAGTAAAGCAACAAATCCAGACAAATGACTCGAATGATTCCTCAGACCAGTCCTTTAATTAGTTCCCATTTACTGTTTAACACTCAAAAAGTGTCTTGTCCTATAATATATGACCTGCCGTTAAATGTGTATAGACACAATACAAGTAGAAAGAAAGCTTGGAAAGATGTAGCAGAGACCATTGGTGCCTCTGGTGAATGTATATAGCTAGCATGGTTTGCTTGCTTTGCCAACAAACTAGTACTAAAACTAGCAAATAATGTGAATCAAACTTCCTTTACTTTAAATATATAATAAAAAAAGTATATAAAAATACTGATTATTGTGTTGTTATTGTAAGTCATTTTATACCAAATTATGCTTAAAAGTATAAAACATAAAAAGGGCAAAAAGTCATTATAGAATTTTAGTGTCTTACGGTCTATTTAGTAATGTTAAGTTCTAGAGTCACGCAAATACATATTAGTGAAGTCAAGGCCTTCGTCTATAATCTTCGCTACAAGTCTTTTTTTTTTAATGTAATACAAATGGTGACTTCAGTGGAAGTTAATGAGCTACTGAACAACCTTTCACTAGAATATAACGTGTGGTGGATGGAGACTTTGCGGTAAGAGAACGAGACAATACGATGTGCTATGGAGGACTTCCCTGCAACTTACTTTGATTTATAAGAAGATTTGACCGGATAGACGATTTTACATGAAGCTGATATGCTTTAGAAAGTGGGATTTCAATTAAAGGTAATGGACTGGAGAAGTAGATTTCCACATGATTTCACCAGAAGTTAATTTAATCTAGAGGGAGATTTGCTGAAAGATCTAAGTAGATGTTAATATATTTCCAAGCTTGTATGCACTGTCAGTGTACGATTATTAAAGTTTGCAATTATCACCCTGTCCCTGTTGGTGTGTTTTCCTTTCTTTCTTTTAAAGGTTCAGTTTGTTCCATTTAAAGGTGCATCCAGGCTTGTAATAATCATATAACTATTAAGATGATTCATACAAACTTTGTTTTTTCAGTATTGCTAGACAGTGAATTTGGCCTAGCCGTGAATTTCAGGCTTCTGTTCACTTTTTTTCTGACCCTGAAATTAGCTCCACCCACAGGCCACAACACAGCTGCTCAGCTCTGCCCCTTTTCCATTAAAGGGAATGTTTGATTCACCTCACAGACAAATTACAAACTGCTCCTTTAAACTGTTAAAGTGCTCTCCGAAAGTTTCTGAGAAAGACTTTAAATGTGTGTGAAAGCTAAATGTGCTCCTTTTCTGCTTTTTTTTATAGTTACAGAATCCCAGTGCCTAGATTAAACCCACACCCCAAGGGAGCATCAACTATGCATGATGCTCTTTGCTCGACTGTCACGCATACACACACAGTACTGATGCTCATTTTTAAGGTCTGTCTGCTTCTTTCTGCTCACTCACTTTCTCTCTTTAATGCATTTGTTTTGTTTTGGGCTTTTTCGCACCACGTGCTCGCGCTTGTCACGTTTCCAGAGACAAACCAGGACTCGCGCACTGAGGCGCACTCAAACCGAACGACGCGGAGAAGCAGCTGGAGAAACCACTTAGAGGTTTTAGCGCTTTCCTAATTTCCTAAGAAAAGTGACTAAAAAGCTAAAATACATGCAAAATTAAAATTATGCACATTCCCCAGAGTTCCGTAAAAAAACTGACTAGGCACAATATCATCATTACAGTGTCTTTAGGAAAGGCTGGTTTTGCTGGTTCACCATCAACTGCACATTTAGTCTCGCACACTAGAATAGATAGAATCTGATTGGTGCTCTACATCTTACTGCAGAGAACAATCTCCATGTCGCAGCATGCTTCAACAACAGCTCCACCCTCGGCACTGTGCGCTCTGTCTCACCTGCGTACCAACACCTGAAGCCTGTTTCCTGCTCAGGATGACACTTTAAAAAGCGCTCACTAAAAAGCGCTCACTATAAGGACCAGGCTGTTACTTTGTGGTCTGTCATTTATTTTCTATTTCAAAAGAAACATAAAAATGTAATTAATCAGTCAATCAATTAGTTAGTTAGTTAGTTAATTAATTAATGTGACTGATTGTGTTTGCAGAGAAGAGAAATTAGGCTTATGTAATGAGCTCATGAAGTCTAATGATATCTGTCTCTTTATCTCTCTACATCTGTTACGCTCGCCTTCTCTTTATCTCCAACATTATATCTCTCTTTATTTTTCTCCGCATCTCTCACATGCTTGGTCCATCTCTCATTATCTCTCTAGCGTACATGGTGTTACAGCTGGGAAGAACTTGTAGCTCCATCCATCTTCATTGGTCTCTCTCTCTCTCTCTCTCTCTCTCTCTCTCTCTCTCTCTCTCTCTCTCTATCCGTACTGTGTGTGATCATCATGCTGCCAGCTCACTCAGGCTCTTCACTGTCACAGCACTATTAACACACAGGAACATGTACAAGCTCCACTGTCAACACTCATACGGCCTGATAGCACAGAGACGCCTCCAACACAACAGGGTGTGTGTGTGTGTATGCGTGTGTGTGTGTGTGTGTGTGTGCTTGTGCGCGTACGATAAACCGAGTGTGCGCCGGGTTTCTATAGGCATCCAGGGTGCAATTCATCATGGCCATTACAGCTGAAACCACACACACTTCCTCATGCTTAA
>CM074973.1:3991118-4010940 GCA_037577455.1 Pangasius macronema
CATTATCCTGCAAATAGTTTCAGGTAAACAATACAAATAATTATCAATAATTAATGTAAACTTTATTTTACTATGATTAGTTCATACAAAGTGTTGATCCAGGGGCTAAAGAGAGATGATAGTTAACTGATGTTAAAGCAAGGACAGAGTTTATCCCAACCAGGCATGAGAAATAAGAAGATCTGAGAGCGTCGAGTCATTCTATTGAGGTTCTTTCGCTCTTATCTTATCTCGGCCCAGAATCAGGAGGCCCAGAGGCAAGTGGAGGTCCACATTAAGGAGTGTGTGTGTGTGTGTGTGTGTGTGTGTGTGAGGGGAATTGGGTTAACGGGACAGTGATGAATGGCCTGGGTCATTCTGTCCTGTGAATAATGATGACCCATTCACCTCGCCTGGATTTAGGCTCCTCCACTAGGGAACATGAGGCAAGTGTGAGGAAACTTTATTTTATGCTACTTCAGATAATATAGCACTTTTTGCTTTGCTTATGCTCAATTTGCTGCTAATAAAATTTGAATAGAAGCCATAAGGGCCGTATGCTGGCTATCAGGCAGCCGTGAGACTTGAAGCAACATCCTTCTCGATATGATCTTGATACTCCATTAATACTTACAGTGACTAGTAGCTGGGACGTTTTCTGCCTCCCCCCCAGAGTTCACATTTTCTTTTTCTTTGAATACATTATTCCTTTAGACAAAATGTACTGCTGCCACTTTGTTAGCAAAACTAAACTTTGTGATACTAAATATTGGTTTACAGTCGATCGGCACCTGCACAGTTCCTTTGCATTTGTTTTCTGTGTTGTGTTTTTGTTTTATTTTTTGTTATGGTGATAAATGAGAAAGAGATTTTAAACGTGTACATGCTCATATTTATTCAGACGTTTCTGGACACTTAAACAAAGCAATGAAGTAATTAAGTAGAACATTTTATTTTAAAAAAAATTACATTTGCTTGCATTTGTTTATATTAATTTGAGGTCATTGTGGCATTTTACAGGAAAGATAATATTGATTTAATAAAATTAACACATACTATTAGTTAAAATACAAGAAATTAAAAACAAATTAACATAAAAACTAAACTAGGAAAAAAATTAAATCTAAAAAATCTAAACTAACAAAAACTAAAATGAAAAAATATTATTAGCATTTTTAGTATTAATATTAGTAGTAGTTTATTAAACTATTAAAGTATAAAACATTTATTCAATTTATTGGTCATTTTCACCAATTATTTTAGAATTTGGAAATATAATAACTCAACACTTGGTTCAACACTTCAGTGTAAACGTTGCTTTTTAAGTCACTGCTTAAATCACTGAAATTGCCTACTTTAATCTCGAGTGTCTCGTGCACACGGTTCGCTGTATCTGGTCCGTATTTGTGAAAAGTGCTCAGGCTGCATCTCCATCTCTCCGTGTTCCTCAGTTAGAGGTGTGAGTTATAACAGCGCAGAAGGACTTGACATGCTCCTTTGATCATCTTCTCATGATATTCGCTCTCCTTCCCTTGCGGCTATTAGGACCACACACGTGGACACGGTCCCGAACGCAACTCACTGCTATGATAAAACGTGCTATTTTCATTTGATTTTCATTTCAAAGGCGCCAACTCGTGCTTATGATTATTATCAGTCAGCGAGGCAGTGTGATTTATTTCCAATGCGGAGGTCCACGGCGCCAGACCTAAAAGCACTTCAGCTCAGACTTCAGATCAAAGACGAGCACACACACACACACACACACACACACACAAAACCTCTTACCTTCCGTCTGTGTTTGTATGTGTGTTTATACACACATACACGCGCACACACAAACACAGATGTAAGGTAAGAGGCTGTGTGACGACCTCTCCGACCCTTCCTACTCCTATTCCATAAATCTATCCACACTCGTCTGCTCTCTTTTTCATCACTCTACTATCCTCTGACTGGTTTGATAACACCGCTATTAAAATAGAGAGAGAGAGCATTAAAAGAGGAAGGGACAGAAAGGAGACTGATTTACCTAGACACAATAAAAGGTCAGACATCGTTTAACCTTTAATTAAATGATACTAGTGGCAATGAAATCGCATCGTGAACTGTGTGTTCTGCAAAGGAAGTGGAGTGTTACTGAAAGTTTATTCACCTTTACAATAAATAAATGACAGTTTAGTTTAACGACTTTGCTTAGTGGAGGCATAACATTGAAATCAATTTTCTGGGTCGAAATAATTATTTCTTTGGCCATATAATAAATAGGATAATGTATAGCTAGCCTGTCATTAATGTAAATGATAACACTGAGGTTTTTTTTAATTATTATCTGATTGGTCAGAAGGTGTTGATGAATTTTCTATAACAGCAACCAAATCACACGTTTATATTAAAGTGCTTGTTCACTTGTTGTGTATAGCAAAGTGATAAAAAAAAAAACACAGAAAACTATATAATTGTTTACATGGTGAAGCTTTCTGTGAGGACATTTATGGAAGGAGTCTCCAGTGTCAGTGCTTTGTAACTGTCAGTAAGTTTTCAGGACAGAGGAGTTTACACTTTCGGGTTGCTCAGTAACATGAGCTGCGTTTTCTTGCCGTATATTAACTCTTAGACAGAATAAAAACAGAGGCTGGGGATGGAATGACTGTTCCCATGTTCTGACTGCACCCCTGATGCAGAGCAGGGCTTTGGATTGTCCCGCAACGCTTTGTTTTAAATTACTGACATGCTGAGTCAACAGTATCCCATTTATTACATGGCTGCTTACCAAAGAAATAAATTTGACCCAGAATGTTGAACTTAAATTATTACTACTAGTTACATACTTCTGCTAACAAAACAACTCAACTAAATTGTCATTCACTGCAGAAAGAGACAAGAACGAATAAACAGATCAGACATAATAGACTTCCAAATACTTTGATTGACCAATCAGAATAGAGCATTTCCCTGAGATGTGTGATCAAACAATAGAGTTTGGGATGGGAAGGATCATGGGTTCCTTTCCGGTTCCTCTCAAGGTTTCTTCCTAACGTCGTCTCAGAGAGTTTTTCCTCACCACTGCCGTTTGCTCACGAGGGATCTCAGACTTTTGGGTTCTACGTGTGGATTTCTGTAAAGCTGCTTCATCAGACCATGTCTATTGTTAAAAGCGCTTGCTATACAAATAAAATCGAACTGAATTAGTATTTAATAATACACGCCCACGACGGACAAACTGGGCGTAATCTCAGCGTCAGATACTCCACCCACAATCCACTTCTTCTTCTTCTTCTTTGGGCTTTTCCCTTCAGGGGTCGCCACAGCGAATCATCACTCTCCACCTATCCCTATCTTCTGCATCCTCAACACTTGCACCCACTACTCCACCCACAATCCACTGATCACTAATCAAGCTTTAGGATCTTGAAAACTGCAATGAGATTGGCTATTTCTATTTGCATAAAATAATGAACACAGTGACAATAAGATTTTCACATCCAAACATAGCCCTCTGATTTTCGAAACGTTCACAGCATCATGGCTGTAAAATGTTGTGAAACCGGTAGTTTGAATATCATTTGAATATCAGTAAAATGGCCCCCTTGGTATGGAAGTCGGCGGTTCTTGGTCATGTTTCGTGACAAAAAAGTAGCAGACTCCCTAAAGCTAGAAGTCAGGCGTGCGAGACGAAACTAGGGGTTATATTAACAACTCGGCGCCTATTGACGTGAACATACGTCATAATAAACCTCTAATATACAACTGTTTTTCTCACAAACAACTTCTGGCCTTTGCTTGAACCCGAAAGTCCAAGAACGCTGTTTATTTCAGCAGTTAAGGTAAACTAATGCTTCTCAAACCAGATGCCTTCTTGCCTCTTAAGTAATGAAAAGTTAGTTTTTATTGACTGAAAACTGTATGACACACAAAGCAGCATCAAATGATATTTCAAATACATAAAAAAGATGATTTTTTTCCTCAGCTGTGTAAAATGTAGTACCTTTTGACACGTTATGAAGTTAAAGCCTTTTATTGGTGAGTAATGCACTGAGAATGCGCTGGATCCTAAATCCTCAGATCAGCAAACTGACCGAAACGCACCATTACGAAAAGCACGAGGATTAATGAAAATGACCATGAAGAGAACTGTAATTACTGTAATTACTGTTATTAGTCCTGCTATTAATATTAAAGGCAGCCAATGGGCAAGTCGTGCTCCCACTAAAATGATCGAAGACTACTTAGTGCGCGCTGGATGTCTAACACAGAACAGCTCTTGGCATGAGTCACCCCATTAAACCTTCAGCCACCTTTAACCCAACATTATCTCATGCGCGTAAAACAGTGTGTCGGCTGCGATGATGTGAATCATAAATTAATTTCCTCGTACAAAAAAACGACAATAAAGAACCTCAGCCGCAGCAAACTCTGCAAAATGACCTCAGTTCCTGAACAGAATTGCTGCAACAGGTGCACAAATATAAAGCTTACTCCATCAGCGGCCTGCACCTGAGTGACCTGAGTGACCGTAAATACAGTAGACACTTCAGATTTACACATTCTGTTAGTATTAGTACTTGTAGTATTTGATCTATTGGAGTCACGTACGCCTACAAATACAATGTGTAAGAGAGACGTAAGCTGAGATGTGTGTTTTTTTGCATATATATATATATCAGACTATTTGCTGTTAATGAATGTCTTAAGGTGGAATATTTTGGATTTTGTGGAACCATGAACAACAGCGCCAAGAATGATACAAAGAAGTGAGGCTGTGGCTGATTTCTTTCTAGCCCAGGCTGCAGATTCACGCAGCCTCTAATTAACACTCGGATTTCGTAACATTTTATACAGAAACTAACGAGTCAACATACTGTTTTCCAACATAAATGTGTTTCACGTATTTGGAAGCTGCTTTGTTTCCTGCAAGGTGTCAATGACATGAGATTTTTTTGTGTCCAATATTATAATTATAATAACTTATACATGTAATACATATATTTACATAAATTATAATCACTTATATACATAAATACACAACATATATCATGTTAAACTAAATATCCCTGTTATGTGAATACATTTTCAGCATCAAAATAAAACTCAATTTAGCCATTTTTGCTTCCCAAAGTCTAAATCGTGTGATTGTCTGAGCACTAAATATTACAAAAGACAATTTAGGCAAATAGGATTTTAAATAAAATCATTTAGCGTGATTATACGCCTGAAATCTTCAAAGCATACGGATTATTCAACTCAATAAAAACACACACACACACAAAAAAAATACTAGCATGACCGACACCTTTAAAATGTGTTATTGTCATAATAATGGTTATTTATTCTTTAAAGAATTTATATATATATATATATATAAGCATGACTTTAAAAGACATTCAGTTGAATGAAACAATGTAAATTCAATGCAAACACTAAACAGTGGAATTTATACACATTCTCTCGAAATAACTATAAAATATAACATTTCTCATTAACGTGTGGTTCAGCACCTGACACTTTCTGGGCTGTGATGTGATTTTTCGTTTTCTCCCCACATTCATTCATTCGTTTATTTTCACATGTAGGGCATGCGGCTTCATTCTGATCATGTGATTTACTGTGAAGTCAGTTTTTTGTTGTGCACACGGCACACGGTTGCTTTATTCACAAGTGAGCACATATTATTCAACATGATGTCACGTGGAGTTGAATTCCACGTACAATAACACGGTGAAACGCACCTTCAGCTGTGATCGCATATTATCCGCTTACTCGCATGTGGAAAAAGCTTGCAATCACACGTGAAATGCACGTGATTTTACCCGTGTAGTGGTTTTCCCCTCCGTAGTGGTCTTTATTAAATTCAGCGTTCATTTGGAAGCTTTCAGGAAACAGATGGTGGCTCAAACAGGGGAGGGCGTGAAAGGAAATGGTGAGCAAATCAAGCAGCATTTCTCCACCATCCCTCCATCACCTGATGACCATTACACCACTCGGTCTAATCTAAAGGTCTGAAGCATCCTCAACACGCTGTGCAAGCTCACAATCAGCGATGGGACGCAATCAATGAGATCATCGATCAACAGAAATCAATCAAGCATCTTAACTCAACTCCAGCTGAACAGTGTGCTGAAATGATGAAGACGCTGTCTGACAAACTAAGAGACTCGGCCCATTTATAATAAACGCGGACAGCCGAGACCTCACGCTGCGTCTCTGCTTTATTTAAGAAGGAAAACCAATGATCTGTTTAAACTTTAAAAAAAACACACACACTTTTTTTTAAGGAATTGAGGAAACTGTAGTGCTAATACAGTGTGAGTCCATACAGAATGTAAACAACATGTTAAGTCTAACAGCTTTGCAAATGCTTGAATCTTGAGTTTTAAGAGAATGCATTAGACAGAGTTAGAATGAATCTATAAAATGTTAAAACATTGCAGTGATTTTGTGACCAGGTGCATTTAAACACACAGCACGTGTTTATTCAGTGTTGCAGCGCATGTTTAACGTATGCATATGCACATGGACATGCATGCAATATGCGCAGTGTGTGTGTGTGTGTGTGTGTGTGTGTGTGTGTGTGTGTTACATCTGAATGCATTTCAGCCCAGAATGCAAATGAACGCGCAGGAGAACAGAAGGAAATGAAATCACATGCGGAGAGGATCTGTGGAAAAACACAACAAGTATGCCAAGTATAGCCTTACAAGCCATGACCAGAAATAGACAAACTATTGTGCATTGAATATTGTGCATCACTGATGAGTATGAACCCACTGTAATGCAGCAACATCTATCTATCTATCTATCTATCTATCTNTTTAATATTTTGTTTCCGCGTGCTGCAGAGTGCATTGGATATTTACACACACCATAACATGCACAGCCACGCCTGAGCCATGAGTAGCAACACACGGACAAAAAATAAACACTCAACATAACCACTGTAATGATTTTCCTACCCCCCCCAAAAAGAGGCATCTCATGTGTGTATGTGAAGCAGAGGAGCGCGCGCTCACCGGTGAAAAGCAGGCTGCAG
This sequence comes from Pangasius macronema, assembly GCA_037577455.1. Classification (NCBI taxonomy): domain Eukaryota; kingdom Metazoa; phylum Chordata; class Actinopteri; order Siluriformes; family Pangasiidae; genus Pangasius; species Pangasius macronema. The sequence goes on from CM074973.1 coordinate 3,998,128, forward strand.
GTCAGGCACCGGATCTCTGCGAGCCGTCAGATGGAGCTGTGCGTTCGCCCCGTGGCTGTCAGGGTCATTATTTAGAGCTTTTCTTTGCTGTGTGCCTGGGTTTGGATGCTGCCGTGTGGCTGAGACGAGCGAGCTGCAGCCGCAGAAGCACAGAGAGAGAGAGAGAGAGAGAGAGAGAGAGAGAGAGAGAGAGAGAGAGCTGCTGAAGGGAGGAGTGCACTGAGATATGCAGGATGACAAGGAACAAAATTGTGCCTTCGTCTTCCATCCCTGATCTATCCGCAGCGTCAGCATCTAAACCTTACCAGCTTGCCAATGCAAACAGGGGCGGATTTAGTGGTTTGGGGCCCCCAGGTAAAATATAGGAATGGGGCCCTTTTCAATTGCACACATTTACCACGATATTCCAGTACAGCAAGAGTCGGGGTTGGGTTGCATCGACGCTGCAGAAATAACAGCGATATGAATCATTTCATCAGCATCAGTAATGAAATTTTCAGCATACATTATTTAGCATTAATAAATACAAATACATATAATTGGCATTTTTCTGGGGGCTCAAGGCAGTGCCTACCTTTGCCTAGTCCACCCCTGAATGCAAATAAAACAGATTTCCCCTGAAAGAGACAAAGTTTATATAAAAAATATATGTTTGAAAATTAATTCCTGCATTCATTCACTCATCTTCAGTAAGCACTGTATCATGGTCAGCGTTGCAGTGGAGCCGGTGCTTATCCCAGCAAAACCCTAAACGGGATGCCAGTCCATTCAGGGCTCCATTCACACACTCATTCACACCAAAGAACCTGGAAGAAACGAGGACTCCTACACGGACAGTAATCCAAACTCAGGATCGACTCTGGAGAGGTGAGGCAGCAACTTTACCCGCTGCACCACCGTGTCATAACAATTCAGAATAATCAGAATTATTTATTATATTATAAGGATTTAGGTAATGAAAAACCTATGATTTACTCTATATTATTTTAGTCTAAGATAAATGAGGCTACAAAATGCAGTGAGAATAAATATTAACTTTCACCTAGTAGTTAAATACCTTTTTTTCAGCCTAATATCTAGCCATTGCATTGTAGAATATGTTCAGTTAAAAGGGTTCCTCTATGTCAGAGAAAACATGATGTAGTGCCCTATAGGGTTCTTCTACATGTGAGGAAACATGATTCAATGCCCTATAGGGTATATATATATATACGTGTGAGGAAACATGATGTAGTGTCCTATAGGGTTCTTCTACATGTGAAGAAACATGATTCAATGCCCTATAGGGTATATCTGTGAGGAAACATGATGCATGCCCTACAGGATTCCTCTACATGTGACGAAACATGATGCAGTGCCCTACAGGATTCCTCTACATGTGAGGAAACATGATGCATGCCCTACAGGGTTCCTCTACATGTGAGGAAACATGATGCAGTGCCCTACAGGGTTCCTCTACATGTGAGGAAACATGATTCAGTGCCCTATAGGGTTCCTCTACATGTGAGGAAACATGATTCAGTGCCCTATAGGGTTCCTCTACATGTGAGGAAACATGATTCAGTGCCCTATAGGGTTCCTCTACATTTGAGGAAATATGATGCATGCCCTGCCGGATTCCTCTACATGTGAGGAAACATGATGCAATGCCCTATAAGGTTCCTTTATGTCAGAGAAAATATGATGCATGCCCTACAGGGTTCCTCTACATGTCAGGAAACATGATGCATGCCCTACAGGGTTCCTCCATGTGTGAGGAAACATGATGCTGTGCTGTATAGGGTCCCCTTCCAGTGGAGAATATGTGATGCAATGCCCTATAGGCTCCACTACATGCAAGAAAATAAGATAACATGCTCTCTGTAGTAGGAAAAAAAATAGAGTTATTGCCCTCCAGGTGCGCCTGTATTTTGTTTCCCCACTGCGTGTAGAAGGCACCCTTTTGTATTTTCTTCGCCCCTGCCCATCAGGCAGCCTGTGTCTGCCACCACTGTGTACAAAAGTTTTCTGAATCACCATTTTCCAATTATACAAGAACCTGCTTATTAATTTTACTCGTTGATGCTGTTCAGCTTCAGCTACTGCTCCTTATTATTCATTTACAGCATCCTGATTCGAAATCCACTTGTTTTTGTAATTGTTATTATAGGTATTAGCTGTAGAATGGATTTATAATGAAGACCTGTGATTGCAAAACGGTTCTTAAATGATTTCTATCCGTGCCTAAATTTGTGGACGTAGTCGAGGTCTTAAAGATGTTCGTTTTGTACCGACCACCCCTGCATACACACCGGCACGCCTTCTCGCGACTCCTTCGGCTCCATGGTTACAAACCCTGACCCACTTCCTCTACAGGAGCGAGCGCCTGGTCGAGGGAATCATAAAAAGCAGGGATTAGGATGCTTAATGAAGTTAATTCCCATCAACATACACTGATCCATATTCCACAGGAACCGGATCAGCAGTGTTAGTTGAACAGAAAACCAGCGTCCAGCCTTTTAAATGCATCGTTTATAACCTCAGTCTGAGAGTTGAAATGGCATAACATAAATTCTACTGTAAACTATAAAGCCTACATTTTACACAGGAGGCTTTGAGCTTATTGTACACAATATTTCTTACGTCAGAAGAAAGTGCAGTAGTGAAATGATCAGTTTTCCAACAAGAGAATGTGAACGAAGGACTGTAACATAAGTGATAACAAGACCTAACTTCTTATCCGCAACATAGCTATAAATGGATAAAAATCATGTGTTGTTCTTTATACAAAATTTAAATCGTTGCCAAATTGCTGTGGTACAAGAGGAATAAAACATTTCGTACTAGTGGCATTTTAATACCAGGTACTGAATGCACACTATATTGCTTTCATGCCACCACACAACTCATTTCAGTCTTTTTCTTCTTCTTTTCCCTGTCTTTCATTTATGCATCCTTTTCTGTTTCCTGCTAAATTGTACTACTATTAACAGAAAATCTTTAAAGCTACTCTAACAGTCAGTGCAGTTGAGTCTGAGGCTAGATTTAATGTTATCTCAGTCATAGCGGCATCAAATGGATATTAACTCGTAATCCATCAGCACTGACAGTTCAATCATGTGTGTCTTATGCGTAGCCCAATATAGAAAGAAAATTGCAGCCAATCTTCACATGAGGGGAACAGGCACGTTTAGACAGGACATAATCTGAGCATAAAATAGGCTCTGAAAATGATATCTGAATTCCATGTAAAAGGTAAGAGATACAGTCTATCCAGACTATGATTCATTCGATATCACTGCATGAGTGGCGTAGATCAGAAGGCCTGTTTTTCAGGATCCTGAGACAGAGGTAATTATATTAGCCAGGAAACAGCGATCATTTCCCTCTGCTACCCTGGCTGTAATCGAGTCATCTGCTTGCTCCATGCATGTCTATGATGTGTGTGGCTTTGCTGCTTGGATTCATCAGCAGGATGATTTTTAGGATTCGGGAATCGGTCTGTTGTATCTGCTTGGTAGCAGGAACATGTGGGTTAATCATCTGCAGTTCATCGATGCTTTTATTCAAAGCCATTTAAAGTGATGTCCTACTTAGGGACTCTGTGGTGTCTCTCCAGTCTAGGTCCAGCTATGATCTGTTAGTAGTTTTTTTCTTTAGTCATATTAACACTTTTGAAAACGATGCTTTCAGGAACTTCTCCCCTTCTCTCTCCCAGTGCATAGGGCTATGGAGACATGGTCTCTGTGTCAGTTCTAGTAAAGAAGACATGTGACTCTCAGTTCTAGTAAAGGAGACATGTGACTCTCAGTTCTAGTAAAGGAGACGTGGTCTCTCTTGGTTCTAGCAAAGGAGACGTGGTCTCTCTCAGTTCTAGTAAAGGAGACATGGTCTCTCTCAGTTCTATTAAAGGAGACGTGGTCTCTCTCTCAGTTCTATTAAAGGAGACGTGGTCTCTCTTGGTTCTAGCAAAGGAGACATGATCTCTCTCAGTTCTAGTAAAGGAGACATGGTCTCTCTGTCAGTTCTATTAAAGGAGACATGGTCTCTCTCTCAGTTCTATTAAAGGAGATATGGTCTCTCTGTCAGTTCTATTAAAGGAGATATGGTCTCTCTGTCAGTTCTATTAAATGAGATATGGTCTCTCTCTCAGTCCTATTAAAGGAGACATGGTCTCTCTGTCAGTTCTATTAAAGGATATATGGTCTCTCTCTCAGTTCTATTAAAGGAGATATGGTCTCTCTCTCAGTTCTAGCAAAGGTTGCATGTTCTCTATCAGTTCTAGTAAAATAGGCATGGCCACTGTGTCACTTCTAGTACAGGAGATGTGGCATGGCCTCTGTGAATCATATTGTATCATACCATGGCACATTAAAACAGCTTTGAATCAATCATCCTATCACTGATTACATATTGATATGTGAATTGTATAATCTCAGAAGAGGAAATACACATCTCCAGTGAATGAATATCCCGATATAGCTCATTGTTTCATAATAGACCCACATGCAAATGAGCTATTAATGCTCACTGACGACCCCCACTTTTGTTCCGCCATCCTCCAGGCACAAAACGCCACTTAGCTGTAGCTTATGCTGAAGTTCATTGAGACATCAGATTCTTTCTCTGTGTCTAACCGATCCTTTTGGCAATTGGTCAGGCAGAAGTGAGCAAGGTTTGGCTTTGTGGAGGCAGCTGTCTCCCAAAATAACTCATTCTGCTATTGTTTCTATTGTTTGCTGGATGAAAACACTTTGCATCCAAGATACGACATGATCCTGCTAAGCCCAGACCATGCATTATTTATGAGTATAATATAATCATCAAATAAATCAAATTGTCAGTAGTAACGTGAAGTCAGATGAAGTCTGTAGGTAAAACATTGCTACAGTAGTTCGCAGTGTTCGCAATGCCAGATCATCTCATTGTAGCATTATTTGCTGACATTACACGGCTGTGTAGGTCTTTATTTCCCAAGACCATTACCTGTTATTTTCCTTGCTTTGCCAGCTGAAAGCATTTTGCATTGAATAAAAATTGCACTGTTATGCAGAAACCAGCGTAGAGTTAGACCTAATATGCCATCTGATTACAGGGTTCAGATATATTTCTCACTAATTTTAATGGGAAGAAGAATATTCTACTACTTTATATGTGATAGTACCTTAATTTTGCCAGCTGTCACCTGTAATTTTCTGACCAGCTGTAGTATTAAACCTTGTATCAGCGACATTTCTACCCCTTTCAACAGCCAAACTCTGAAAATTGCGTTGTAAACAGTTCTGCTCAACATTGTCTACTCACACAGTACAAGATAGATTTATGCTGGGGACAGCAACACCTCTTAAGTAACCATTTCTCAGTAGCACAGCAGTTTAGCTTCATTGGAAACGATGCTGCATCTCTTGCTTCAGTGTAGAGCCCTCTGCTGCATGCACCATGCTAATACACTAAAGCAGGAACACTACATTGGCAGGGAGATTGGAGCAGGGACAGATTAGTAAATCCTGGGCTATGGGCAGGAACCTATAGAGGGTAACCCTGCTTAACCTGCCATGCATGAACCAATGCATGGAGCCCTGACCACTCCACAATCCAAGATATGAAAAAAATTGTTATCCATATTTTTTTAATCCTCTTATCTAGTGGCAGGTAAAACAGTTAAGACCTAACTGACCCCTGCTTGGTTACAAATTCAAACCCACACGCTGATAATCTTTCCGAATTTATTTCAGACTTACATTCGTTGTCTCGTTCGCTGTCGTGTTGTATGTAACAGCATAAAGCCCGATATTATGGAGCCATATTCGTTATTAGACCTTTGGCATAAGAATCCATTTTTGTTGTTAATGAATAAAAATTGTAATCATTAGCAAACTGCTATGGTATGAGAGGAGAAAACACTTCATGACATGCAGTCATAGGAAAATGAACATTTCCAGGGTAGGGTAACGCTAACTCTGTTCTCCATCCCACCACCCTGTCATTGATTATTTTCCTATAAAAGCATCCGCCCCAAGTGTTTTATTCCTTACATAATAATATAACATTTCATAATTAATACTGCTGGAAGTCAGGATTACTCAGACTCATGGTGACCAGCTAACTTATGAGTGAATGTTTCTATGAATATTCGACATTTGATAATAATAATAATAATTATTATAATAATAATAATAATAATAATGATGATTGTCCAATAAAAGGATGACAGATTTATTGCAACAGGAAGATACTGATTGTAGAATAGTCACAGGAGGACAATATATCATTTCTGCTAATAACTTTATTTAAATAAGACACAAGATCTCTATTTTACAGGGAAAAAAAAAGAAATGAAACAGCATTTTCAAGCTGAAGAAAATAAGTCGCGGTTTGTCTGTACCGTCAGTTCCGACAGTAGACCAGATGTGAAACTCAGATATGTGCAGAAACGTTACAACAAGCTCAGCAGCTGGAGCTATATGATACTGCATGGCTACAATAAAGTCAAAGCTACGAGACTTGAACCATATTGACATTGATTTGTTTAAGAGCAGGCTGGACTGTGTTCAGTGTGCTCAAGTGCTGATTTCTTCTTCTTGCAATTGCGCTTCGGTTTCTTCAATTTCCCCTCGAACGTTGCTTCCCTCATTAAACCTTCAGTGCTCTAACCAGAACCATAAATATGTTGCAGTTGTGTGTGAACTGATGAGATATCAGAGCTCTGACTATTAGTGGAAACCTGACACTAGCCTGATGCTGACACAGTCACAGTAACCAAGACAAAGCACTGCAAGCTCCTGCTGCTAAAGTTATGGGAAACATCACAGATGTGATAATGGAATCTTATGATCATATACAGCAGGGGTGCTCAAACCCGGTTCTGTTGATCTACCTCGCTGGAGTGTTTGATTCCTGTTAAGGATGACCTGAATGTTAGAGACAGGTGTGCTGGAAATAAACTCTCCAGGGTGGTAGATCACTCGCGCTAGGCTTGGGCACCCTTGACGTACAAGATTTCGGTTGTTTCTTCAATATAACATGTTCATGACATATATGAAAAATGTGTCATTTAGGAAAATGTCAAATCTCTACACTCCAAATTGAAATGATGCCATAAATGTGCTCTGTTCGATCGATCATCAAACACTGTGGATTGGAGTGGAAATATTCATTCTCCTAAAATCTAAGGCTTTAAAGCAATTCCTTTCCTAGCAAACAGCAAAAGATAGCTTTTATTATTTGTTATTGCACAGATTTTAGACACTGAAATAGCAGTACCATTCATTCAATAACCTACTGATGTCTGATAATGAGGTGGAGTATAAAGAAAATAAAAATATACTGTTTATTGTAATCTAAAAAAATGCACTAATCCAGTCACCAATGCAGCTGTATGGAATGATGGTGGTGGTGCCACTTGTGTTTGTATTTTGTAAATATAATATTTTAGGTTTGTCTTTTGAATTTGTATCAAGTTTTGAATTTCAATTAAGTCAGGTTGAATTTCATTGAATCCAAGTCAAATTCATAATGAGCAGATGCTTAAAATCTTGACAGTTCAAAATAGCAAGTTGGAAATTGTATTTTTTGTGTGTTTTTCAGTATTTTCCTTAAAACGTTGCCATGGTGATATCATTTTAAGCATGGTAAATAGCTGCTTATCACCTTTCCAGCGCTGCTGGTATCCCCAGCAATGTGCCTTTGTGAATGTGGCTGAAATAAATAGAAAACTTATGACCCATACACACATGCATTAAAAATAATAAGACCTATAGAGTGGAAGGTCAAACCAGTGATGGGATCCATGAACACTCACAGCTTAGTGAGTTCAAATACTCAACTGCTCAGCTCTGTCTAGCAGATCCTGTCTCAGTTCAGATAAGAGGGGATGAGAAAAAAAAATAAATGATTGAGTGATGTGTCAGAATAGTGTCTTGTTGTGGGGGACAGTTTTTTCTACTCCCATATTTTCTGGACAAGTGGATCTTAGGACACGTTCCCTAAATTCTGGCTATAGCGCACACATCAGTTCATGGTTAGGTTTATTGATGAGATAGCTAGAGAGAAGCCTATAGGTGGTTGGAGAATGGTTGCTTCTATTATGACAAAATTTGGTGCTTGAAATTTTGGTAAAATCTGCAGATGATCTCCTCCACTGTCACTACAATTTCTGGAGAAACTTCGGTCTCTGTGGTTCCCCAGGAGAACTACCACCAACGTCCTGCCAATCAGAACAAGCAGGAATCTCTAGTCCTTCAAGTTCTGTCAAAACTATCATATCATAATTATGAGATGAGCCAATGACCATGGCAACAATTTCATAATTACTAGCAAGAAACTAGTATTTTTGATGAGCTAGTCATATTGCGATGAGCCATGACTTTACGAGTTGGGGTTACGTCAATAAAAAAGTAATTGGGCAGCTGATATAGATGTTGCATCCACAGCAGACAATCATTTAAAACAATATATTAGTAAGTAGCAATTTTGTATGTTGTCTATGCGATTTGTGGTATTGATGTTTTGTATATAATTAATGCAATTCCAGCCAAAATTACTTGAAAATGTCAAACATACGACTTCAAACTCGTATAAGTACTGCAGGAATATCCAAGCAAGCACACGTCTGTGCATTATAACTCATATGCAGCTCATAAAACCAGGGTCATAAAACCACATCTGACTGACGAGAGAGCCGATGGCCACGGTGCACTCACAACCTCCTGAATCAACGCACAGACATTATTATTTTATTTGCTGCAAATTAGTTGCTTATAAATCACTCTTTCAGTCATCAGGAACGATGTGGCCTCAGAATTCAGTCAGTGGATCGGCAGCTTTTAACACACACTCGAAAGAGACACCGAATGTCACGAGTAATATTTATGAAATAAAAAGCTGATTCACGTTGGACTGTGGAGGGGAGTGTGTGTTCGGGTGTGTACGAGTGTGTGTGTGTGNTATGGAGAAGGTGGTAGGACACACAGTAGTGTGCAAATTACCTGAGTTTAAACTCACACCTGAAGCTGGGCTATAAACAGATACTGTGCAATACTATAGCTGTTTTTTTTTTAACGCATTGTCTTTTTTTTATACCTTTTTTAAAACTATTTTTCTATTTCATGTCTTAAAAGTAACAAAACCCGGACAGACTGTAAACATAATCCCAAAGAGTAGATCACACTTTTTCTCTATAACATATATAAAGCAATAAACAGTTCTCGACTCAAACAAGCTTTTATCTTTTTTTATATAGATATCCATATATCTATATAGATATAGATATAGATAGAGAGAGCTTATTCATACTGTGGATGTTAAAAAAAAAAAAAAAGAAAACAGACATGACACTGTAAGCGCCAACATATATGATCAATTTCAGATACATGCATCCGACCTAATTAAACCCTTCCTGAAGCCTTTCAATGTAACGTTTTGTTCTCCACTAAACGCAATCGTTTCTGTGTTGTAGCAGAAAAAGGAGTTATCCCGCTAAAGTTTTGCAGTTATTTGCCTGAAGTTCACTCACCCAACAGAAAGCGAAGCTGTGCAATCATTCAGATCCACATCAGTGAGAAAATGAATCACACCAAAAAAGCGAATCCAAAAAGTGTGAGCAGAACTCAACGCCAAACTGTATAAATAAGATGAGAATAAAGTAGCAAAACCCACAAGTCCCAAGAGGCCCTGGATTATTATATCACTTTCTTATGATCTCGACATTATGACTTGTTTTTCTCAAAACAAAATGTAAAAATAAATAAATAAATAAATCCACTGTGTAGGCATGAGCTAACCTCACAGGATTTCTGACAGGATTTTTAAATCATATTTATAAATGTTTATAATATTCACTGTTAACGCTAGTCAGCTAGCTAGCATGAGCTAATATGACAGAATTTCTGACAGGATTATTTATAAATGTTTTTCATTTTCATTGCTACCTCCAACCAGCTAGCTAACAGGATATCTGAAAGGATTTTAGGTCATAACCATTAATGCTCATCATTTCATAACTAGCTAACATGGGCTAACCTGACATGAATTTTATGTGCTCATAATCACAGCTAACTCTAGCCAGCTAGCTTACCGGCTTAGCCTGACAGGATATCTGAAAGGAGTTTTAGATCATAATTATTCATGTTTATAATCTTCCCTGCTCACAAAAATAAGCTAATCTGAAAGGATTTCTGACAGGGTTTTAAGTCATGATCATTAATAATCATCATTTTCATTGCTAACACGAGCCAGCTAGTTAACATTAGCTAACCTGGCAGGATTTCTGACAGGAATTGTAAGTCATAAACCTTCACTACTAATGTCAGTTAGATGGCCAGGATATTTCATAAAACCTTTTTTTTTTATTGCAATCATAAAACTATGGCTGATATCCCTGCCTCACCTAGGCTCCACTGCATGTCACATGGGTGTGTAAGGCTGAAAGGACAGCTAATGGTTAGTTAGTTATCTAGCTAGCATAACTTCTTGGTGGTTTGTTCCCTAAGTTGGTAGGTGCTGGGAAAAAGAGAATTGCCTTGAGATGTCTTACTTTTATCCACAGCTTTTTTTTTCTTGGTTTGTGGTTTCTTTGAGACAATAAACTGAATGTTTAGGCTTATAGAATAAAGCTAATCAAAAAGGATAATCTTAATGCAAGAAAATAGATTGTGATCTCGAGATAATGGGACAAAAAAAAACCATATGGCCTCTTGGGACTTCTGTAGAAAAAAATGACAGCTCACTCTTTTTTCTTTCTTTCCTTTAAGGTTAACATTGAACCTACATTTGCATATTTTGTTCCACATAAAACCCACACACTCTATTTTATAACAAATATTTTATATATATATATATATATATATATATATATATATATATATATATATATTCTTTACCGGCTTCAGTGGTGCTGTTCCAAAAACAGCCTGCACACTTGCACACTATAGCCTTTTAAGCTTTTTAGTCCCTGTCAGTAACAGTGCGTAAGAAAACGGGGCGGATGTGACGACGGATTGAACTGGGGCGTAATTCTTGTGTTCGGAACCTTGTGTGTCACTATGACATGCAGACGGTGGAGTTTCAGTCCAGAAAGAGAGGAAAAGGGGACATCTATTCAACCTATGAAGGGCACAAAGTGCCACAGAGACCAGCTCTGGGCAAATCGAGCTAACTGCACAGTTCTGAGTTTGTGTGTGGTGCCTCTTGTTGGGACGGAGACACGGCGTCTGATTCTGGCGGATCGTCTGTGCTGGTGCTGATGGAGACCTGAGTGGGGTGGAGCAGGGCGTACATGGCCGAAGAGGTCACAACACCGGGGTGTCCTCCCTCCTCCTCTTCGTCAGCTTGGGAGGCTGAGTGCTGAAGCGCAGAGCCGGGTATTCTGACGGGGCAGAAAGCCGAACCAGTGGGGTTGAAGTTCACCTTGTTTTTGTCGGGGCAGGAGAAGAGGGGGGTGGTAGAGGACTGTCTCGACCTGAAAGAGAGAAAATAAACATCTTTTATGATTTGCAATTTTCCCTTTATGTGATGCTTTTGGCTCACATTCTCTCAGGCCACGTCCCCGATTATTGTTCTCATACAGGTCTTCTTGTTTTTTATTCTCAACCTGTGTGTGTTGTGAGGTAAACCCAGTTTCCTACTTCATTATGCAGCATTCATATCATGTGGGAGGAGTGGGTGAAAACTTCCCATTATTCAGACTTAAAAGTGTTCACACGTTGCCACTTTGTGGTGGTGGTGGTGGGTTTTTATCTACATTAGCCTGTTGTTGTGTTCTTGTTAAAAATTAGCAGGGTTCTTCCTTATATTTAACAGAGATTAATCAGTAATTCATTATAAGTTAAAACCTAAACCAAAATTCCTATTTTACGACATTATGTCCTTGAATGTCAGCATAGTTAAGTAATTAGTAAACAAATCTGGGTTGTCAGAAGGCTCCCAAAAATCAGACTTGGAATTCCTATTCAGAGGTCAATGTTATATGAACATCAATGTGGTCAATGTGAACATAGCGTTATAGCACATGGTGCTGCATGCTGCACTCTCCACTGGAAGAGTCTATTTCCAAAAATATCCTTTAGTTCATTATTTTTATCCTTAAATTTGTGCATTTTATGTAGGGAGAACTCAGATACTACAAAAGTAATCTGTGTTTGTTTTTTTTTTTGAGTTTATGACACTACTGACTACTGGACCTCTGACTGTCCTCTGCTATGTCTCTCGAGTTTGAGAAATGAGGACACACTCACGTCGTTTCTTCGAACACTTTGATCTTCTCGCAGCCTTCGGGAGGCTCTCGCTTGAACATGTAGCTGTTGTTGGGTTTGGGTGAAGAGGCAAACTTGGGGAGAGGAGAGCTGCTGCCACTGTCTACAGACAGACCGGTCACAGGACAGAAATTACACTTCTGCACAGAATCAAGATGATTCAATGTAAGTATTAACAAATTACTTTGTGTGTATGTGTGACCCTGACCTTTGTCTCGGTCGTCAAGGAGCTCGTCGGTGGAGTACGGGCTGCCATCATGTGATCCTGCCGGACACGGTGATGCGCTGGAGCAGCTGCTGGAGCGGCCGAGTACTGCCGGAGTCTGAGAGTCCAAACCACATGTACTGCTACTCCGCTGCTGAGGAGGAAATGGGGCACGGCGTCCGTCAGGCACCTCCAATGCCTCCCAGAGAAAGAAGGAGAGCGGAAGAAGAAGAGAAAAGGAGAGAAATAGAAGGAAAGAAGGTGAGAGTGGGTGAAAGAAAGAGGCGGCTCTGTGGCTGGCAGGATCAAAGAAGGAAGTGTGGTCTCTGCTCCAGTCAGTCAGTCCAAGCCCCAGTAAAGGAGGCATGGCCTCTGTGA
>CM074973.1:4011116-4021726 GCA_037577455.1 Pangasius macronema
ACATCATGTTGCACCATATAGTATTGTGTTGAAATAGCTGTAAATCACATCAAACTGAATTATTCTCTGCTTTAAATCTTTGTATCTTTAATCCATCAGATTGTAGATCATGCATCATATCTACCTTCAGCTCTTCCTTCTCTCCGTTATCTTTAATAAAGACTTTCTCCAGCTCGTGGTTGATGCCCTCCATGCTGCTGGGCACTCGTGAGATGGACGGTTTCGGTACAGTGATGTTGGGCAGGGTCATCTGCGCCGGCTTCGACATGGGAGACTAGACATAACAAATAACAAATAACCCATAACAAAAACTGCACCTGAGCTATATTTCTACTAGTGGAACTATTACTGCAGCAGGAGCCCCAGCAGTTAGTTACAATTCAAACTGTGTGAAAGTTTTAATTACCACTGATTTTTAATAAAATTTAAATAACTTATAAAGAATAAATATTTAAAGTTTTTTCAAATATAAAATTAGCGTATATGCATGATTACACAGATCTGACAATACAGATACAATTACTTCTCTATGGACTTGTACATGACACTTCTGAGTGTGTGTGTGTGTGTGTGTGTGTGTGTGTGTGTGTGTGTGTGCTCACCATGGCTTGGCTGGACATGCTGCTGGTAATATGTATGTGTGTGTGTGTGTGTGTTTGTGCTCACTGTGGCTTGGCTGGACATGCTGCTGGTAGTGTGTGTGGTGGTGAAGATGCAGCAGTGGAGCGGAGACAGAAGCTCCCTACTGTCCTTAATATGGCGACTTCCTCCCTGCTTAGTGCGCTGGAGCTGCAGGCGGAGCTTAGCGATCTGATGCACACACACACACACACACACACACACACACACACACACACACACACACACAAACGCACACACACAAAGAGATCGAGAAAAAAGACCCAGTAAGACTGTCTGCTTAGATTGTGTTAGGGTAAAATTGACGACTGAAAGTCTTGACGGGGATCCCCAGTGATGTCTCGTGACACTCAAAGTAAACAGGAGGAAGAGCTTTAACAAGCACCACAGTAGTAGCACTTTATATCGAAGGCATAAATGTGAATTATATGAAGTTTCCTGTGCTATGTTTCTTTTGTTCAGATTGAGCTTTGGTGAGAATTCCTGAATAAGGCAGTTAGAACTGGACACACACCAACCTGAAGCATTTATAACATAATCTGCAAGTCAAAAGTGTATAAAAGTATATAAAAAAATATAAAAGCAAATGTTATTTATATATAAAAAATAACTACACAAACGTCCAAAACGTAAGTAATTGGAAAAGTAATCTAGTCACATAACATATAAAGGAAATGCCTAGCCTATTACATATTTATGTGAATGTGCTTGTTGTGCACCGGTGAATGGGTTTACTCCCTCTCATAGCCATGCATTATTTATACAAACATGTGTAGGACATTGTTGTTTAGGGAAACTGCATGGTTTTAATACTGCTTCATTAAAAATATACTGTACGACGTTACTTAGTAAATATTACAATAGATTAAACCTCAGTAGGATGATTTTGGACTTGGAGGGTGACCGCACAGTTGCCTAAAGCAGCATAAGTGCAACTTACTGTTAAGATTCCTCTTAAAGGTACTTAATGGTTTTTAAGCGACGACCGTAGCAAGGGAACGTTCCCACATTCTGCTAATGTATTGTGCGGAATAACCAGTAAAGGGAATCCTATGTAATTCCACACCTTTTGTTAATCATGATAGAGAAAATCCTCTAGACCATCTGAGTGATAAGAACGTGTTAAGGGAGTACAGATCTGAGGATCACTACACTGGGTTTAATGCACTGAAAAAGTCTTAAATATGGGCAAATGGATCTAATATTTCTTATGAGGTCATTAACAATCAACTATAAGATTATTCAGCCTGTTTTTTATGCTTTTACTCATGTTAAGCTTTAACTTTTATTCCATTGGAAGGCAATTGTGCTTCTTTCTAGAAATGAATGCTTCAAATGAGAAAGATTTTCTGCCATTAGATTTAATATACAATCATTTGGTAACTGGATTATAATCTCGCTACACGGCTTGACACTTTCTGATGGTTACCATGGATACTACCACGGATACGACAACAAAAAGTCAATTATTGTAAGAAATCCTTCAGTGTTTTTTCCGTAGCTGTGATGAATGTTAGTGAGATTTTATTTAACGCTCTTATGAAATCCCATTAGCTTTAAATAAACACAAAAAAAAAACAGGGAAAACTTGGGAAGGGAAACGGGGAAGATTTAGAAAATATTGGCTATTTTTAAATGACCATTGGCCTGGTTTTGTCACACCTAAGTGGCAAATTATGTAACCCTGGAAAAAATGTTTCCTAACTAGGTAGTCTCTTCTCGAATGTAACACAAGGAAATGGGAAATTACAACAGTAATATAAAGTGGCTGCTATAATGATATTAAGGGTGTTAAACATCATTATATATATATATATATATATATATATAATCTCTCACCCACATTACTACACAGTGACAGATTGCATTCAGCTATCATCGACAGCCATCAGTAATGTGTATCACCTATGCTATTATTCTGGCACTGACATTAAACCGGAGTCTGATCTGCTACATGCACTAAAAGTTCTTATCATGTTATTATCTCCACTGCCTTTCTGACGTGGCTGCATCTTTTAGATATATTGTGTGCTGCAGTCATTGTAAGGATCAGAAACACCTGCAAGGCAGAAACAAATTCCTTGTGTGTGTAAGCACGCTCGGCCAATAAAGCTGATTATATATCTGATGTATATGAATAATGCTGCTCTGGTAAAGAGTAATGCATTACTATAAACCCGTGATGTGCCTTGTAGCTGGAAGTAAAATGAATTCACACCCTCTGACCAATCAGAATTGAGAATTCAACAGTTTCATATTGCAACTGCAGTATAATATGTATTATAATGCCATCTATTTCAAACCCCATTGGTGAAGCCTTGAAGCCTTAGCCTTAAAGTTTTGGAACAATTTGTTTGCCCATTTGTTGGCTCATTTGAACTGAGATTCATTTATTAAGCCTTGCCTTTAATTAAGCACTCGTTCAGAGTCTGGGAGTGGATAAAGAAGTTCTTAAATACAAATATTCGGGATGTGGGTAAACTGTAGACGTTCACGTCTAAGAACAGGGGCTATAAAGTGTGCAATCTACATGTAGTGCACTATATAGGAAGTATGGGACCCACTTTGTCTGAGTGTCTAAGGTCAATCTGGACCCTTACAGGTCTAGGGGGCGTGGTAACACTGGTGTCTCGCCACCCCGACTGTCACCCCAACTGTGACCTCTCTGAGAGGTTTAATACTTCTATTCAAAATTATGTCTAGCTCATTTTCATTTACATCTTCACTGTAGTGTAGTAGTTTTTGTATACCAAATCCTGCTGTCCTATATATTATTAGTGTGTTCTCGCCTCCACTTTGCCACCCCGTGTATAGAATCCTAAACTTCGATTCAGTGATTATTTATGTATATACACAAGGACCAGTAATGGCAAATAAAAGACACACTGTGCAGACACACCAGGACAAGTCTGGACACGTTCTCCCATTCTGCATCCTTATGCTAACAGTAGAAATATGTTGTTGTTTTAACACTTGGTCACTTCACCATAGTAACACAACAACATGCGATGCTAACAGGATATCTTTTTTTTCTCCCAGAAGCAAACCCGAAGCAAAATCAACAATGGTACTGTGTGCACTGCTAATCATTTTTACTTTTGTGCAACAGTTTCCCACAGAAGGCTGTGCGTTCATGTCTGTTCTGTGCTGTTGAGTGCAGATCAGGACTTTTTTTTTTATTGTTATGTGTACGAGAGTCCCAGGGCTCTGAGATTAACCACATAGTAATTGAAAACACACAGCGTGGCTGTATTTGTGGCAGAGAAATCCAGTGCACCCATATTACCACTCTGTGTAAACTCAAATGCCACCAGTTTGTTTTTTTATTACGTAAAGCTGCTTTGTGAAAACGTCCAATACAAATACATTTGAATTAACTGCGCAATGCTTTTTTAACCGAACTGAAAAAGTGTTTGCTTTTTGATGTCTTTGCCTTGCTAGCCAGCAGTGTTGTTATGGATATGATGTGCAAGTAGCATGAACTGCTTCGTGACCACATCAGCACAAAATGCAGCACTTTTTAGCACTTTTTCAATACAAAAAAAAAAATGCCTAGTGTGCAGACTGCCTTAGAAGTGTGGGTCTTAGCGACTTATCATACAAAAACTAGTTGCTATGGTAAGTGGTATTTTTTTTTTAGGGACAAAAAAACACGAGTTGTGCACTTGCTAGCGGTTATGCTAATCTTACTGATTACCCGCTGCTTATACAGTGGAGGAGCTCACAGAAGTGGTGATCATAGTGAAGTAAAAACACAGCAATGTGGTGATAAGTGTCGTACTCCTCGAGAAATTGAGCCCACTTTTAAAACGACGACGTAAACGTCCAGTTGGTGTCCGGTAACACTTTAAAATGCATGTGTGGCGTTTCAAAAGCATGTAGGACATATCACATTTGGCACCTTTGCATTACATCAAGCAACTCTACTATTTGCTAAATGATTCCGATTAACAGCACATACCTAGAACTGAAAAGAAATCATACAACGTAGCTCAAGCCACTTCAAAAGGCTCAAGATGACTTATTACAATGTGGGTAACTCAAGCAGAGTGAAAGTCAGTGAGACACAAAACATGCAGGAACTGCAGCACGCTCATGTGAAAACACACACACACACACACACACACACACACACACACACATACCCATGCACTTTGTACATACTGTACCAACATAGCATATGTATATTCAAATGGATCAGACAAAGGCTTACATGCAGACATACACACACATGGACACATGCAAATGGGCCATTGTATACACACACACACACACACACACACACACACACACACACACACACACACACACCATATAAATACTCTAAAAACATATATGCATATTCAAATGGGTCAGTATGTATTACACATACATACATGTTCACACTTGTAAATGGGTCGTTGCACACACATACACATGCACACACACACTCACGTATGCATGCGTGCGCAGTATTTAATGTACAAACATACAGTGTATACACAGTCACGTTGGACAGACTGAACTACACACACACACACACACACACACACACACACACACACACACACACACACATGCAACCAGAGAGAGATAGAGAAGTACAGCACACACACACACACACACACATTCAAATTAGATAGTGAGAACTACACACACACACACACACACACACACACACACACACACACACACACACATACACATTTACAGAACAGAAACATTCAAATCTATATATGTAAATATATAAACATTTGAATATACATATATCTATACAAATGCACACACATACACACACATTTACACATATATGCACAAACTTGGATATATTCACATACAAATGGGTCACTGTGAAGGCGCACACACACACACACACACACACACACATTGTACAAACTGATATTATGCATACGTGTGCACGTACACACGCTCTGCACATTACACACACAGACATATGTATATTCACATTCACACAAATTTTGTATATATTTACTGGGCATACACATACATGCACACAAACACATGCAGATGTGTCACTGCACACACACAGCAACACGCAGACAGACAATTATTAAACACATAATTACTTATTAATACACAATTACACACACGCACATGCACATACACATCACTGCTGCTTCGGGGGTTTGGAGGAAAACTGCATGGCCAAGGCTGAAACAGGAAGTGGCTTGGTACACGAGCAGGCTGGCTTATCTATCAACACACAGACGAGGGTGGAGAAGCCCAGATGAAGCTGCCACCGATGTGGCTAACGCTGCTGCTAACGGAGCAGGAAGTCTACAAGCCACAGGGGAAGTTATACACAGCAGTGTCGCAGGCCTGTGTGGAGTGGGGTAAAGGGTTTTCATATCTGACCTCCTCGCTCTCACACAGCTGCTATATTCATCTGATTAGCACAAGGCGATAAAATGCTAACTCAGCACTTTTGTGACCGCGATAACAGCCTGAGTAGCATTGAGGACAATGACCACAGAGCAGCACTGTATATAAGCTTAAAGACATGCCTGTTTTTCACACGTCTGTGTGTGTATGTATGTATGTGTGTGTCTGTGTGTGTCCGTTACCTCTTTAAGCTGGTCGGCGCAGCCCCAGGACGCCGAACGCTGGTGCGTGTTCCTCAGCTCTACCTCTGATGAGTCTTCACTCCAGCATCCAGGAGTCTGACACAACACACATAGCAAAGAATTCAACTTCAAATTTACATAATAAACTAAGTCAAACAGGTATGTATATATAAAAGAGAACACTAATAACATATTTTATACAGTCGGTATTCCTAAAGCTTTATGACTGCGATTATAAAGATACTTTGGAAATTTGTGACCTGCACTTGGCCTTGGTACAAAGTGCTATGTTTTGTAGAAATGTAACCCTACTCATCACACTGAGAAACCCATTCCCACAGTGAAGCATGGTGGTGGGAGCATCATGTACAGCGTTACTCATAGTCTCTTGGTTGATTTTCTGACAGATTCCTTCCTTACCATTATTATTGAATATTACTGGACGACCTCCTTCTAGGCAGAATCCCGATTGTGCCGTATTCTTTCCATTTTTAATCCCATGCAAGGGTGTTTTATTTTTATAACCAAACCCTGATTAATACTTTTCCAAAACCTGGACTTTTTTAATCGAAATTTAGTCTTTCAACAAACACCAAGACCTTCCTGGAACAGGAATGTGTTAATATTGAGATCATAGCTGTAAAGTTAACGTATGTTCACCTGGAATAAGTTAATACACTGGAGAATAACGTATTAAATCTCCTTCTTCTTCTTGAATCTGGTCCAGAATCAAGTCATTATTGGCGATGTATGATGATGTAAAAGAACCAGGATGTTTTGGACATAAGTCCTCCACCAGCTGTGCAAGCAAGATGCCCACGGGACTGTAGGAGGGAAAACCTGTCACAAATCACTTGAGTAATCTCTATTATTTCATCCAACTAGCAGCAGCTAGCATGAGCTCTGTGATTAAGCATTGCGCTAAAACCTCCATCAGCATCACCACATACACATTAAAAACTCGACTGGAATGGGCTTGAATAGGAAATTAGCGACGAAACCAGCGACGCCTTGGCGCAGAGTGATTAATAAGTTATAACGACAAAGCAGACGGCTATAAAAAGAAGCCACCATTTCTCACGGTGACGTGTGCGCTGCCCTCCGCAGGCAGGAGGAGGAAAAAAAGAAAAAAAGCCTTTTTCTTCCCAGACGCTTCTGAATCACAGGCAGCTGGTGTATCACACGTGTTTTAACAGCGTTCCTGTGTGTGTTGCTATGTTTCTGGCTTGTGGACGAAAATATATTGAGGAGAGGATAAAAAACATCAGCAGGCCAAGCTGAACCGCCTTCGGAGCGCTCACAGCTGTAGCAGGTCTCGCAGAAGACCCCATTCATCTAGAAGATGGAAGTCACATTTCAAAGACAAGCCTTTTATAGACAGATCAGCTCCAGAGCCGAGGAAACTCAGAGCCGCTTTGAAGGCAGTCGCGTCGGCTTTCTATTAAAAAAGAGCCAAGAGAGATCGAATGCTGCCAAGTCTTTTCACCACCTGCCTGTGTGTGTTTCCCAGCACAGTAAAGCCACACCACAGCTCTCACAGCTCCGGGATTAAAGAGAGACCCAGAGAAGTCTTGAGCCAAGTAGAGCTAGTGCACATGTACCAACTTTTACTGCTAATATTACATGCTTCACTCCTCTTCTGCCCCTGTTAACTGTAAGGCATAGCTTCAGACTGCTTTTATTTCTTGATATAGTTGTATGTTTATACTTAAAAAAGGAACTATATTAATAAACTATTTAATTTTATGCATTTTATGCCACTTTTTTGGCAGTCCATTGTTCTTGTATATACACACACACACACACACACACACACACACACACACACATATACACACACACACTTTAGTAATTTGATTTTAACTTTTTTCTAAAAGTTTTTATTTTAATAAAAAAATTTTAATTCTATAAAGCACATTCATCTACATGTCAAATGGATGAAATGTTTCTTCTACTTCTTCTTCCTCATTATTATTATTATTATTATTATTAGTAGTAGTAGTAGTAGTAGTATTAATAGTAGCAGCAGTCATATTTGTAGTATTAAAATACATTTATTACCCCAGTGTACATAAGACAACTTTAATAAATTCTTGGATTTTTTTTTTTTTTTTTTTGCCCAAATTAAAATTCATTTGATTTTAGTTGTTATTTCATGGTTTTTGTCCACAGTAATCCTTTGCAACCTGTTACTATGGAGTGCTTTTGCTTCATGAAAAGACCTCAGGCTACTTTGACATCACTTAAATTTTGAGCTGTAACATATAGAAAAAAATCATAGCTAGGAAAATCTACTTTATATACAGTTTTATATATCAAATGCATGGTGCATCAGAACTAACCTCCACAACTTTAGATTTCTGTCACAGTGTCAGGTTTGTTATTTATGCAGATGAATAGCACATGTAAGTCTGATACCCGTTTAATGTGCACCTTATTCTCATACATTTATCTCCCAGCCTACGTGTGATCTATACCTCACTCGCTTCAAAGGCAATTCCAGGAAATATGAAAATCAGCATAGTTGTGCAGAGGTGTGAGATACGCATTACTCATACGCACTGACTGTTTTGCTAAGAGGAGCACATTAAAGCTGAAAACTGTACTGCCTATAAACATACGCTCAGAGCTGTGGCTTTAGTCTCATCTTCATTCTAGCCTGGTTCTGAGCCTGGACTTTTAAAAATTGTGAACTCTTGCAAGGGACATGTAGATTTCATGAAAGGTTTTAACACGTCTCTTTTAAAGGGCTGTTGTGGTATATCGTATATAGATTTTACACTTACAACAGACCAAAAAGGACATGGATGAAGATGTGGGACTGGGACTGACTGATAACAGACCAAATACAATGTACCAGTTTAAACTGGGCCTGATAATGGACGTCTGATGATGGTCAGTGCGTATCGGTCAGCTGTAGTTCTGAATATCTTCAGGAGTCATCATCTGATAGTAGCCAAGTAATCACACGCAGAAAAAAAATGTGAACCTAAAAAACTTCAGTGCTGAAACTGCAGCGTGTGTTTCCGAATCCCGCCGCCTGCTGCGCCACACACATCTACGTGATAGCAGCACGGTTTTTAGTAGGAGGATTGATTGAATGCACGGATGTCAGATGATCTTTTCAGAATTAGAAACACGTGGGTATGTGGAAATACTGACTAACCCGAGCAAAATAAAGTCAAACGCAAAGCCGTCGTATAAACCTCCTGCTAGCACGTAAACACAATCGCCATGTGGTTAAACACATCGAAAGAAAACATGCTAGCCAGACTCAAATAATCATTTGACATGTGGTAAGAGGACCAAACGCCACAGCTCATGTCCAAAATGGTCAACGGTGACTTGCGGGCTTTTAGTCGGGGACGTAAATATGACCTATACTCCTTCATTTAGTTTCGTCTGTATTGATATAATATACATTATCGCATTTATTTAGCTACCACTTTTAAGCCTAGTGGCTAGTCAATTAGATTTCCAGGCAAAACACGTGACCTGGTGAGCTAGTTAAGGAATTTATGATTTGTCCACCCCTGATCAAGCTAACATATGCTTAAAGATCAGACTCAACACGCTAAAGCAAGCTCTCTGCACAAGTCTTTTTGAAGGGACAGCCTTCCAAATATTCATAACGAAAAAGCAGCAAAACAGGGTCGATTTGCATGCTGGGTAGATTTGCAGCTTTGTAGGAGTGTGTCGGTGTGTGTGAGCCGAGCAGAGATCCTGTGTGGCTTTGGTTTGTGTGCGCAGCAGTGAAAACAGGATGCATGTGAGATCATGCGAGAGCTCGGAGAGTGACTCCTCTACCGGCTTTATAAGCTGGGTGATCAAGTGGAACCGCGTGTCTTAAAACAACACTATAAATAACAGAAAGGACGCCTGCTTTTAATAAAAAAGGGCCTGAAGTCTAAAAACAACAGTCAGACTACGAGCCTGCGAGCCTGGAGCGGAGGATCAGTTTTATTAAATATAGAGTCTTTATTAAATAAAGA
This sequence comes from Pangasius macronema, assembly GCA_037577455.1. NCBI lineage: Eukaryota > Metazoa > Chordata > Actinopteri > Siluriformes > Pangasiidae > Pangasius > Pangasius macronema. The sequence continues at coordinate 4,021,312 of CM074973.1, forward strand.
AAGTAGATCACAGAAATGTGCGCTTTAGCTTGCTCATATAAGGTGGGTTCCAAAGTCACATGCAAAACTTCTGCTCTGCTGAGATCAGACGTGATGAGACATGCGCAGACTGGACGATGACACCTGAGCGCTCTCTGATTGTTCTGGAGAAATTCGGGGTTTCATTTCCCCACAGGTGGTAGTGAGCATAGTGCTAATTTCGTTGGGCATAAAACAATGTTGCCTTGTTTGCACAAGATCAAATTCAAATCAAATTCAAATTTTATTGGTCACACACACAACCATACACAGTACGACGTGCAAAAAAGGGAAAAATATAATATAAGGGATATAAAAGGTAGACGGCAGCAACAGTATGGACTATATTTGGAATGAAGTGCAGATATGTGCAGTTGTGCGTGACATGTGGAATACA
>CM074973.1:4022823-4053525 GCA_037577455.1 Pangasius macronema
CACCAGCTGTGAACCGACGTGCAATACGATGCAGATAAAGCAGTGGAAGGAATAAAGAAGGAAGGTTAACAAGCAGAACAGGAGACACACACACACACACACACACACACAAATCAAGTCCCATAATCAGAGCTTTGTGTGTTAGAGGAAGGAGCCAGTCAGGGGGTCACAAGGTCATCGCTTGCAGGATCAGCACGGCTCCAGCAGGTGCTAAATCTCCCCCTAAAGCAGAGGCGTCACTTGGCAGGTGGGGGTGTGAGATTGCGTTGATCTGTATCTCAGGGACGCACCTGGCAGGTGATCTTGAATTTGAGCAGCTCATAGTGGACATACTATGCTATACTCTTTACCTGTGGACATACTATGCTATACTCTTTACCTGTGTAATCGTCGAAATATAAAAATGTCAATCTGTGTCAGTTTCGTGAGATGATCACGAGAATAAATTTGACTATTTAAATCCGAAGCCGGTCGTCCTCTGATGAGCACTCGACTATTTGAATGCTACTGATGAAGCCTTTTACTGAGTGTCATGTTTGGACAAACACGCCCAGATCATGTGACTCTTTGTTCAGCAGATCAACACTACACTATGTAGGATGTCTGGACTGCCTCCGTACCTCTACACCGACTATCAGTAGATAAAACTATAATTAGAGGTTAAATCTGTCAGTCAGATATTCTGTGTGAACAGATAGTATGTGGTCAAAACCAAAGCCACTGATCTGATGTTAAATCTAATCATGGTCCCCATTTAAGGTAGATTAAATAAAGTTTACACACATTCTCATCTCTAAAGCCTGGTCCACACTAACACACACTTCCCATACACGATCAAACGTGGAACCATTTTCTTTCCTTTTGACAACAAGAACATAAAACACACTGTGTGTAGACTGTCTGAGATGCTGCCATTATAAATAGCTTATTATTTATGGACCATGATTTCTTTTTAATTTCTCGAGCTTGTATTCTTCTTCTTCCATTACAACTACATTTACAATAAGTCTAAGCAAAAGTATAATCGTGTGCTTTGTGTCACTGAAAATCTTCATTTTGTCCTGAATAAAACAAGCTGCATTGACACATCCCACATGAACAGCCCACTCTTGTGGCACTTACCACTTCAGGAGTTGAAATTTTCCAATAGCTCAAAATTCACGAGTTGCAATGCTAATGGTTCACGATATGACTCAATATGTGGTCAATGCTAATTGTGCTAATTGAAATTAAAGTGTAATTTTAGTCATGTGGAATATTTTATTAGCAATTCACGAACACATCTGAGGGAAATCTTTACATTCCTGACAGTTGTGTCTCATTTCCACTGACATTCTGCCTCTACATTTTATATATATATAAAAAAAAGTTCACTAGCTAAATCATTTGGCTTAGTTATTAGCTAGTGTATGATCTCATGACCACAATCACTTTATGGCCAGGCATATCGTGTTTGCTTTCCCATGTTTGAATACAGAACATCCTCAAATGCTACATCTCAAGATACACACTCTCACACTTACTGTCAATGTTAGCAAAGGCAGATGGCTTTCTAGTCAAGCCGCAAAGACCAACACACACAGACAGCCTCAGCATTTAAAGCAGGTTGCGAAGTGATCCTACCTGTGTGGATTTATCTTTCATGCACGATGGGTAGAGCACGTAGGGGTCACGGGGCCACTGGCCGGTCAGGTAGGGGACAGTGATGGCGCCTAGAGAGGAAGTGCGTCTGATCCACACCTGCTGGCCTTTCGACCTTTCAACTGTTAGCGAAAAGAAAAGAGAAAGCAGTCAGAGGACAGGTGGGAGGATATGAAAGAAAGGAAAGGTGTTATAAAAGAACGCCTGTCACACAATTTCAACCTTTTATGGGCTGATCTGTATTTAAGTTGTGTCCTGTTTACAACAGCACTGTTAATTGTTAATCCGACAGGTGCGAGAGATATGACCGTATCACAAACGGTGCTTATGTTAGCACAAGCATGGCCTACTGCGTGAGCTTACATTTAGCACAGATATGCCAAATCTACAGGTATAAACCAGTTTGTTTCAATTATTTTGTATATTATTTTCATTGTGCAGTTACTATAACTAGTTCAACTAAGCATACACAATATGTGATATTAACCACGTACAGTACAGTCATTATGTATAGTCAGTATTAGTCATATACTTCATGTTAATGTCACTAGTCCTACATCCCATTCGAGAGGAGGCTGCTTAAGAAGGGTGTTTTTGCAAACCATTCCCATAAGATTCCTTATTTTGATTCCTTATTTTACACCCTGGAGGAGGGAATACACCCTGGATGGGGCACCACATGCACTCACACCTAAAGGCAATTTCATCTTAGCCAATCCACTTATCAGCATGTTTTTTTTTTTGGAGAAACTGGAGAAACCCAATGACAGGGGATAACCTGAAACACTGCACAGATAGCGACCTACATCAGGATTAAACTGGAGACCCTGGAGCTATGAGGTGGAAGAGCCACCCACTGCCACACGCAACGTCCCGTCATTCTGTTCACCTGACGAGAGTGTCATGAAAGACTTGTATGTTATCTGCACAGCTTAGTTCTGTTTTAATCCAACCTGTTAAACTAAAATGTAGTAATGTGGTCATTTCTAAAATACAATACCATGAGAATATTGTAATGAATGATAAAAAGGTTAGGCAATTAATCATTAATGCCTATCATTAAACCACTAATACCTGTTATTAATATTTAATATCTCACTCCTGCCTTGGTTCAACAGAGTGCATTTTCTTTACACTGAGGCAGCATGCCCACTCAGACGCCATGAGGTTTTGCTTATCCTTACCTTCTAGACCAGAAGGACATCACCTCCTGAGGCAACTTAACATCTGATAAAAATACCCCCTTCAAATCCAGAGGCACAAGGTGGGAAAGTGGGTCAAGGCCGAACACAGCAACCTAAATGTACAAACTTTCCACTTTGGAAATGACAATATTTAATATTTACGCCCCCCAGACTCAACCGCAACGCTACACACATAGGAGCTGGAACAATCCGCAGTCCGCTTCAGGCATTTGTGTTAACAAAGGAGACAAGAAAAAAAGGTAACCGGTTCTATTACTACTTTACTGCCTGTCAGTCCCAGTGAAAAAAAAAACATGTGGCCTCAGTTTCTGTTAGTCACAGTAAAGGAGGTGTGGCCTCTGTGCCTGTCAGTCCCTGTGAAAAAAGTAATGATCTCTGTGTATGCTAGTACCAGTGAAGAAGGCGTGGCCTCTATGCCTGTCACGAGCTGTGGTCCCAATCCCAGTATACGAGCTGTGGTCTCTGTGCCTGTCTGGAGGGTTGGACTCTATGCCTTCCAGTCACATTAAAAGAGGTGTGGCCTCTGTGAGTCAGCTGCATTAAAGGAGACATGGCCTCTGTGCCTGTCTGTCAGCTGCATTAATGGAGTCAGGGTCTCTGGGCCTGTCAGTCAAAGTGAAAAAGGAGTGAGCTCTATGCATGCCAGTCACATTTCGAGATATGGTCTGTGTGAGGCAGTCAAAATAAAGGAGTACCTATCAGTCGCATTAAAGGAGGTGTAGCCTCTGTGCCTGTCAGTCACATTAAAGGAGGTGTAGCCCTTGTGCCTGTCAGGTGCTTTAAAGAGGTGTGGCCTCTGTGCCTGTCAGGTGCTTTAAAGAGGTGTGGCCTCTGTGCCTGTCAGTTGCGTTAAAAGAGGGTGTGGCCTCTGTGCCTGTCAGTCACATTAAAGGAGGTGTGGCCTCTGTGCCTGTCAGTCACATTAAAGGAACTATGGCCCTTGTGCCTGTCAGGTGCTTTAAAGAGGTGTGGCCTCTGTGCCTGCCAGTCACATTAAAGGAACTATAGCCCTTGTGCCTGTCAGGTGCTTTTTTAAAGAGGTGTGGCCTCTGTGCCTGTCAGTCACATTAAAGGAACTATAGCCCTTGTGCCTGTCAGGTGCTTTAAAGAGGTGTGGTCTCTGTGCCTGTCAGTTGCGTTAAAAGAGGGTGTGGCCTCTGTGCCTGTCAGTTGCGTTAAAAGAGGGTGTGGCCTCTGTGCCTGTCAGTCGCATTAAAGGAGGTGTGGCCTCTGTGCCTGTCAGTCGCATTAAAGGAGGTGTAGCCTCTGTGCCTGTCAGTCACATTAAAGGAACTATAGCCCTTGTGCCTGTCAGTTGCGTTAAAAGAGGGTGTGGCCTCCGTGCCTGTCAGTTGTGTTAAAAGAGGGTGTGGCCTCCGTGCCTGTCAGTCACATTAAAAATGTGTGACCTGCGCTTTAGTTCCAGGAAAGCAAGCANAAAGAGGGTGTGGCCTCCGTGCCTGTCAGTCACATTAAAAATGTGTGACCTGCGCTTTAGTTCCAGGAAAGCAAGCATGAGACTAAATAAAGCCTTTATTTTGACTTTCCTCATGTCCCCATATTGACTAGTTGAATTACATCACAGATCTCACAGTGGTTTGACACAGCAGGGTGTTTTAAGCTCAAAGCCCTTCTGTCTTCTCAGCATCGCACGCCCACTGCAATTATCCCACTGTTGTTACATTTTTGGTGTGTGAACTCCATTGCTGGGTGCTCATTATACAAAATCATAGTGCAGCAGGATTCAAAGGGTGCAGTGGGAGTTTTAAGGACAGCTTCTCCATTTTTTTTTTTTGAGGAGCACACTCAGATATTAGAGAGAAGAGAGAGAAGCAATGGCAGTTTTACATACTGCACTCTTGTTGACTGTGAAATCTTGAATACATTCCATCAAGGTTTCCACCCAGTTGGATCTTGATGAATAACAACAACTCTCTGTGCAATAGGAAATTCCAAAGTTCAATGTGCAATGTGAAGAACTTCCAAAATTCAAAACAATTATGCAGCTGTAACTGCTCTAATTTTTATTAGCTACATATACACTTCATCGTTATTAGATCATTTTAAAAGCAAAAGCACTACCAAAACTGAAAAGAGAAAGCTTCTTACAGTCTGAAAGGTCAACATGTGACTTTATGACACAGCATGGAAATTAGAGTGTTTCCATGACAACCCTGAGCGACTTTAGTGGTTTGTGGTATTATTTTTGGAGACATTTTCATCTTGGCTGTTATGATGAATCAATTCTTTGTCTAAAACTCTAATTTAGCTAGCAACTGATGAATAATTCTATTTTGTTACATATTTTCCACAACACTAACCGGATGAAAATGAGATGCTGGAGATGCTTCACATATGTTTAGAAATGTGTAGACATTTCAGTGGTGTATTTGCCTCAGAGAGCTCGAGAGAGGTCAGAGGAGAAGTGGTTCAAGCTGACAGGAAGTCTACGGTAACTCAAATAACCACTCTTTACAACAGTGGTGGGCAGAAAAGCATCCCGGAATGCAAAACACACTGAGATGGATGGGCAGAAGAGAACGTCAGCCAAGAACAGAAATCTGAGGATACAATGGGGACAGACTTCCTGAAACTAGGCAGTTAAAGACTGGACATCTTCAACTGTCAATCAATATCATGCCATGCCCACTCCATCAGTTCTCAGATTAGCCTGATAGCCGAATTCAGCTGGTGTTTGAGCAGCATTTTTCCACTGAATCTTAGCATAATGGAAGAACTACACTATTGCAAACAAAACATGAGACAATAATGTGTATAAATGTTATGGTAGAGTGTATACTACCATCTCACACCTCAACTTACACGAGCTGATCAGGTCACACTCACAAGTGAGAATGGTAGTGGTCACCTAAAAAAACCCAGACAAACTTCGAGCAGCATGAGTGACTAGTGTGTAAAACGTCATCTCTCTCTGAATAACGCTACACACACTGGCTCATTCCAGACATACTGTGATAAACACTGCCTGAAGGAGCAAAGTTGAGATTACAGCATGTGTCATAACATGCATTAAAACTGTGGGTCCTGTAGCATTTTACACACCACCTTCCAGTCAGGCTTGACTGACACTGACACCCATGCAATCTGGGGATTTCTAGTAAATTAAAGCCGTGACACTTAGTACCAAAGCTGAATGCTACCCTTTGGCTTTGTAAAAAGTGCATTACTTAGGTTTTGTGGGACTTTTTTACCATCCAAAATGAATAGGATGAATCCGGTTTTAAGGTGGAACTGTGAGTGTGTATTGTACGGTTTGAGTCAGACTCATCATGAGCATATGTTATTTGGTACCTAAGCTCTGGTGCTGGCTCTGTTTCACCTAAGACCTTTTTTTTCTCTCCTGGTTTACTGCAAGCAGATGGAGACACACGTCCCTGCCAAGAGCCCTCGGTGGAAAGTGCAATGTCTCACATTTCTGTCGTAAGTAGGCTTGCACACACTGTACTAGGGTTATAATGTGAGGCGGGTGACATTTAAGTAGATCTGTGCCCAGGCAAACAGAAAGAGAGAGCGTGGGTGAGCACAGTGCTAGATGGCCTTCGGCATTTGTTCGCGTGGTTGTTCACACCTCGAACAAAAACAACATAGCTCTTGAACAGTTAAAAGGTAACAGAAACTCAATTGTGCCTACTTATAGACAATAAAAATGATTGTCGATGTGGAACAGGAGACAAATGCACTTTGCTATAGGAATGTGGTTCCCCAAACTGGATCGTGAGACCAACAATAAGCAGCATATCCAAGATTTTTATTTTTTTTTTTACATGTACTTACAATGGTGGAAATCAGAATCCAACATTATCAAAATTATTAGCGAGTTCTTATAATCATTAGTCTATTTGATTGGTCACTGTAACTTCAATCAAAATCTCAACCACTCAAAAACAAGTCGGCGTATAAAGAATATCAACGAAACCTAGCGTGATCTGTCGTTGGAAAGTTCAGGAATACACAACACTGTAATAAACAGCCAAGTTATTATTGCACACATTTAAATAAATCTGGGTCCGTGGAATTTATTGTGTAGTTAAACGTTAAATTGTTCCCAGGCTACAAATAGTTGCCCCTGTGTTAGGACATTAACATGAATATTAGCATTTATATATTCATAGATAAACCAATTTCAAATGTGAAGTTTAAAAAAAACAGTAAAACTTGGGAATGTGGAGGTTGATCAGGAAAGCAGGAAATGCTGTTGTACAACATTTAGCAACTCAGTCGATGTTATGTGTTATGTGTCGGAGCGTTTCACACACCGTAATGAAAATCAAGCTGACATGCATATGTGAACTATTGCCCTCAAAAAACACGGCACAGTCTTCATAACACTCAAACCAGCTCAGCCGGTTTAGGACAGTGCGACACCAACACACATCAGACTACTACTGAAAATTCATTACAGTGGAAAAAAAAGGGCAAAAATAAACAGTGTCTTTTTCCAGCATTTAGGAACGACAGTGAGCTCTGAGACCAAGAATGCACTATACTGTCAGAAATGATCTGATATCTCCGAGTTGGGACATTGTCTAATCTGAGCCACTGGTGTATATATATATTTTTTTAATAAATGCTGGCGCTCATGCAATGTTGATGGACAGAACACAGATCCTGAAGGGCGAATCTTCTTCGTGAGTTGCCTTACAGGACACCGTCCTCACAACAAGAAATCCTGAACACATACTGCCCCAAATCTTATTTGCTCACACTCTTCTTCTGTTAAATCAGTGGTGTGTGACTTACATTTGCATCATACTGGAATATGATAGCAATATTTCATAAAGTTTTGAGCGAAGTTAACGCCACACAACTAAATACCCTGATTTTGAAGTCTACAAGGTTTAGTTCTGGCTACAATGTTTATACTAACGCTATTATGTCAAGTCAAGTCAAGTCAAGAGGCTTTTATTGTCATTTCAACTATATATATCTGCCTTGGTACACAGTGAAATGAGACGTTTCTCCAGAACCTTGGTGCTACATAAAACAAGTCACCTCACACAACATAGAGTTACAGAACACAGAGCTGAGGACTAGACTAAGTTGTCCTGGCCACATAAAGTGCATCGTGTGCAACCTGGTGCAAAGAGTGCAAAACAAAACAGTGCAGAACAGACAACACGACACAGTGCAGGACAAGTACACTAACACAAAATAGCAGCAACTCGTAACCTACTGTATATATATCTATATACAGTGCAATGTGCAAATTTACAAGTATTAAAGTGACAGTTCTTGTTATTGTTTCCATAGTAACAAGTTACACAAGGATGTATGGTTAAGGTTCTACATAAACAGATCTGAAACATCTCTAATTGTTTCCTATTTCGTATTTATGGAAGGTGTCTCCAGTGGCAGCGCTTTGTAAAACAGTCACGGTTAAATCTGTATCTTTAGGTTTTATGACACAGCGGAGCCTTAGGAAAGATAACGCTTTGCAGTTTCTTGGTAACCTGACGATGTGATAACAGGAACCTTTCTCACGGATGTTCCTCAACATTAAATGTAAATATAACTGATAAAAAGTGATGTGTCATAGTTTAATGAAGATCTAAAGTAATGCAGTATCAAACCCTTGTTCACTTTTATGCTTGAGTGTTAAATCTTCTGTTATTCAGCATCAAACTGAATATATCTATTTAAAAATGATCAGTAATTGGTGCCTTGTTAAAAAGCCTTTTGCCAAATAGGCTTAGGAGGTGGTGATAATATAATATCATGTGTTTTACACACACACACACACACACACACACACACACACACACACACACACACACACACACACACAATAACAGAACTGGTACTTCCTGGTTTAGATTGTAAGCTGCCTAAACACAGCACTGCACTGAAATTAGCCAGCCAAGTACTTAGTTTAGCTAATGTCACCCCTCCAGCAGTAGCTGGTTAGAGCTAACTAGCTAGATACTTAACATTTGGCTAACCATTATAGTATGTAATTAAACACTTCTGTTCAGCTTCTTTATCAAGTTAGCTAATTAAACCGAAGCATTAGCTAGACAGCTAACATTAGGCTAAATGTATAGTATATAACTGAAACTCGTAGCCAGCTTCTCTCTCAAGCTAGCTAACATTAAACCAGTAGCCAGGTTTGTTGCTAACATTAGGTTAGCTATTCTATGTTTGATGTTAAACCATTGTCCAAGATGGTTAGCAGGCTGGATAGGATTAGGCTAGCTATTACACTGTGTGCTAGCAAGTGTTAGCCCTCAGTCCAGGCAGAGACAGATGGAAAGAGAGAGAGAGAGAGAGAGAGAGAGAGAGAGAGCGATACATGGTAATAACTGGAAATGACTAATTTGGGTGAGAATCGTACGTGTTTGTATTTTTACCCTGATGAAAATATCCTCTGGCTAAAAACAAAATAGAATAGCTCATTACCATATCTAACAGATTCGGTTTGATACATGAAATGCATCAGAGAAAAATAAATGACTGCATCTAATGGAGCTCTGCAGCTATTTTAAAAACTGAAAGCAAGTGTGAACACTGTTATTACATGCTAAGCAGAACTGTCACATAGAGATACACAAAACCTAAAAGTGGAAGTTGACCAAAAAATAAAACCAACAAAAAAAAAAAAAAACCTTCCAAATTCACAAGCCGCCTAAAATGAATTCATGTCACCATTCAGCCTCATGCCAACACAAGCAGCTTGTTATGACTGTCAACTCGGTGTTCGTGGAGGGCCTGAGCGCTCGCTGCTGCGTGGTAATTAGGCCACGCAGCAAACAACAGCCATGGCAACAAACAGTGAGCTCTCGGGCTTCTCTGTAAAGCCGTGTCAACACTTCTGATAAACTCTACACAATGCAGCTAATCTCAGCGCGCGGCCTGATGCGGGTCAGCACAGGTCCAACACCGACACATATACGAGCTTTAGCTTACTCGATCGGATCAACATGTCATTCTGCGCATGTGTGTCCCTCTGCTGCAGGTTCATATAAGGAGAATTTGCATCACAGAACAGCATGTGCAGTCTGGGTTCATGTTAATGTAGTCACTACTCTTCTGCTCCACTTGGGAACACACATCACCGGGTATACACACCCCCGCAAAGTCTTAGGCACATGCAAAGAAACGCTGTAGAGCAAAGATGCCTTCAAAAATAATNCTGTAAGTGTTACTGAGCATCTCGCAGAAGCAGCCGCAGTTCTTCTGGAGACTTCGACTGTCGACTCGCTTCTTATTATTACAGCGAAACCCAGCAGCCTTCATTCTGTTTTTATCTGAAAAGTGTCTCTTATGTAACCTGCTGCTTTCTTTACTGACATACAAACAGTTTTTGTGTAACATTTAATTTTGTGCTGGAAAACTAATGATTGGAAATCTAAAATGTTTTTGTACTGAATCGATAATGTAGACGTCATAAAATAAAAATCTATAACAAAGTTATAAAAAAAAATAGGGTGCCTAAGGCTTTTGCACAGTACTGGATATTTCTATATACATTTATACTGTATATATATTTCATATACACCCATATGTGTTTCTTCCCCAAACTGCCACACAGTTGGAAGCACACAATTGGACAGAATGTCTTTGTACGCTGTAACATTACAATTCCCCTTCACTGGAGCTAAGAGGCTCAAACCTGTTCCAGCATGACAATGCCCCCGTGCACAAAGCAAGCTCCATGAAGAACTCGAGTGTCCTGTACAGAGCCCTGACCTCAACTCCACTGAACCGACTGCACTCCAGGCCAGAAAAGGTGCTTTTTTTTGTCTTATTCACTTCAAGAAAGAGAATAAAGACAGTCTGACAAGGCAATGACTGTTTATAGCTGCTGTAATGCAAGTTACAACTAGTTACTAGTTAACCAGTAAGTAAACACTGAAGTTAAAAGTAGCATAAATGGATAAATATTAATGAAAAATTGTAACTGATAATAAAACTGCTTTGGTATAAGTGCAATAAACCACTTTGTGGCATTCTGTTACAGGAGAATAATCCTCTTTATGGAGTAACTCTGCTTTGCTTCGGGCCTCACTACTTCACCCTGGTGTGGATTATCTTCCTATAACACGACATCCATTGCTCATCATAGACGAATTTGAAAGTACGCTGCATGTATCCCTTTTTCAAAAAGGCAATCCAATATTTCCTTCGCTAGCAAGCCTGTCACAGTTGTGAAATTTTAGCTGACAATTCATCTGTTGTACACGTCATTAGAATTACGAATGCAGTCGTCTTTTCTGCCGACTTTAGTCCACTTGCGAAAGCATGACGGTGTAGTAATGTACATATACAGCACTTTTGGCTAAATGGTTAAAAATAAAAGAGAGAGCGAGAGAGTGAAGAGTGCTCCCACACTCATACATATATTTCATAAATAAATATTTAGTCTTCTTTTTAATTCACTATAAAAAATGAACCAAATGTGTGTCGTAAAAGTGATAATACATAGTTAATAATTTTGAGTCGACACTGGAGTTGTTCTTTTATAAACCCTTGTTACACCTTTGGGCTTAAATACCGAACAGGAAGCCAAAAAAAATAATAAAAAAATTAAAAAAGCCTATTTGAGAGTGTTATTTATATGGTTTGTGAACTGATGCACTTTTAATTTCATCATTTGAAAAGTCAAAAAATATATTTCTCAAACAAGATTTTGATTTCTATTAATTAAATCAACTCAAACGATTTGTCTTGGTTAAACACTGTTCTGAATTTATTTCAGTACTTCTGTATTTTCTTTTCAGTCACCCGAGTCCACACTGCTTGGGAAAAAAGGGACAAAAACAAGTTTAAAGAATAACTGATGGGAAAGTGACTGTCAGATTCAGATTCAGAAATCTGCTCATGAATCATCTTAAAATTCTGCAATAAGAGGTCAAACCAGAGCGAGTAAAGATGGAAAGCTGATATTGCAAGGTACAATATATTTACACTTTACAGTTTTTTTCACTTGGCAGATGCTTTTATCCAATTGACACAGGATACAACCTAATTATCCAGCTAATATAATATGATGGTTAGAGATCTTGTTTAAGATCCCAGCAGTGATCCTCAGGCAATGCTGGGATCTGAACTCATCATGTCCAGAGCTCTAGCTCAGAATGTGAACTGTAGCCTCTGTCTGGAGTGGGTGTGATAACAGTTCAGTACAGAGTCACACTGCTGCTGCCACGCAATGCCGTTAACACGCAGATAAAAAGAGTTATCGCCACGCTTGAGCTCCACCAGTGAATCAGCACGTACCTAAATCCATCAGTACAAAGAGAAAACAAGTGCGTAAGGAGTACAGGACTAGAAGAACCAGCCATGGCTGCAGATTAACAGCACTGATCTATATTTTGAACGACACAATTTAGATCGGATGAAAACGAAGACGTTGAAAACGTACACCAGCGTAGTGCCATATTCACAGCGTTAGCAATAATGGAGTTATGTTATACGTCATGTATGAATGCAGTGAGCATATATACTGAACACGGCTGGGAAATATGACAATATAATATCATTAATCTCGATAAACTGTTTCACAGTACACGTTTCTGCGATGTTATGGATATCACAATATCTATTTTCTTTAAATTATTACAACCTGCCTGGAAGCAACTGATTTTTTTTATGTTAAAATTTTGTACTTAGTTTTTACAAATTGTTCCCTCCTCTTCAGTGTCAAATATTTTTTCATTAAATTATTTTCTAAAATATAAAAATTATATTTTGTTGACATTAAATAAATGATCATCATTTTTTTTTTAAATGCAGTGCTACTGTTTTGCTGTTTTGCACATATTGTGTATTTTTGTTATATCCCCTGAAACCATTTGCAATCCTCAAAGTCTATCTGAGACGACATTTTGTGCAAGACATCAACAGAGAACTGCAATGAATCGAAAAATAATCTTTCCTACTTCCCATGTCCAAGACTCCGAAATGACACACTAATGCACCACACAAAGGGAGATGAATATATGACAGAAATATCATATCACGATATGTGAAGACAATACACAATACACAATATACACAATACACAATATACTACACAATATACTATATACTACACAATATACACAATATACTATATACTACACAATATACTATATACTACACAATATACACAATATACTATATACTACACAATATACACAATATACTATATACTACACAATATACTATATACTACGCAATATACTATATACTACGCAATATACTATATACTACACAATATACACAATATACTATATACTCCACAATATACTATATACTCCACAATACACTATATACTACACAATACACTATATACTACACAATACACTATATACTACACAATATACACAATATACTATATACTCCACAATACACTATATACTCCACAATATACTATATATACTCCACAATACACTATATACTCCACAATACACTATATACTACACAATATACTATATACTACACAATACACTATATACTACACAATACACTATATACTACGCAATATACTATATACTACACAATATACTATATACTACACAATATACTATATACTACGCAATATACTATATACTACACAATATACACAATATACTATAGACTACACAATATACTATAGACTACACAATATACTACACAATATACTATAGACTACACAATACACAATATACTACACAATATACTATATACTACACAATATACACAATATACTACACAATATACTATATACTACACAATACACTATATACTACACAATATACACAATATACTACACAACATACTATATACTACACAATACACTATATACTACACAATATACACAATATACTATATACTACACAACATACTATATACTACACAATACACTATATACTACACAATATACACAATATACTATATACTACACAATATACACAATATACTATATACTACACAATATACTATATACTACACAATATACTATAGACTACACAATATACTATCACAAACTGGCAGTAAAATAGCAGTGTTACATTTTAATATTATTAAACACAGACATGGATAAAGGAAGTGGATTAACGTTGTACCGCTTTGTTCCAAGATTTTGTACACGTTTTAACAGCGAATCAGCTTCTTCCAGTCAGAATCTGTAGTTACTATCTAACAAACATTTTAAAAATGTTATAAAAGGGTATCACAACACCAGTAATATATCATAAAACCTAATTTAAGACATAATTTGTCACGATATTTATGAGTAATATCTTTTAAGCTTTCATTTTTAATGTGCAATGAGCTTCTTCTACTCATCCCTTGCTGTCATGTTTCATGCATCCAGTCGCACTATGACATTCCAGTTTCGCTATTTGTCACATATTACATGTGTTTTTATATATTAGTTTTTACGTTGTAATGAAATCCTGAGTTGACTTTCTTTAGTGTAAACACCTTCCATTGACATTCATCAGTCTACTTCCATATTGGCATTGTGTGTAATGATGTTTCCTACATTACCCACAATGCCATTCAGGTGCCAGTGGTGCCAGTGGGATTTAACCTCCGCTTCACGTCTACGCTTGAGACAGTGATGCTTTAGTGTTTCAGCCTGTCCAGCTCTCTCACCTCCTCATCTGTACACTCTGCTCAAACAGATCAGCTTCCAAATCTCCATAAGGTGCAATATATGGCTCTTCTTTTCTAATTTATGCCTAATCCTTCACTCGTTTCTGCCCAAAAGCCTCCTGAATCCATTTCGGAAAAGCCAACACAAAGCTAAGCATGATAATGTACCAGGCCTAATCAATTACACCCTGTTAGCTTCACCATGGCTGTGGTGCTTATTGATTCCGTCCTTATTATCCGACAGGCCTACGCATGTGAAAGCGATATTACGAGTGTGCGTGGCTCGATCAGGCGGTTAGCTGGAGGGATCAGAAAAGCAGAGCTGCTGCAGGATTTATAGTCTAATGACCTCATGCATGAGCGCAGGCTCTGGGAAAATCACTGTACAAGTGCAGAGTAACATTAGCAACCTGACTTAAGAGAAGACGTGACATGGCATGAATTTCAGCCCTACATGGCAGAGTAGAGACATTTACTGTGTACTGTATAGTGCGTGGTGTTGAGTGCTTAGAGTTCACTGTTCAGTGCTTAGTGTTTACTGTTTAGTGCTTAGAGTTTATGATTTAGTGTTTACAGTTTAGTGTTTACTGTTTAGTGCTTAGGGTTTAATGTTTAGTGCTTAGGGTTTAATGTTTAGTGTTTACTGTTTTGTTTACTGTTTACTGCTTAGTGTTTACTGTTTAGTGCTTACGGTTTATGATTTAGTGTTTACTGTTTAGTGCTTACGGTTTATGATTTAGTGTTTACTGTTTTGTTTACTGTTTAGTGCTTAGGGTTTACTGTTTACTGCTTAGGGTTTAATGTTTAGTGCTTAGGGTTTAATGTTTAGTGCTTAGGGTTTAATGTTTAGTGCTTAGGGTTTAATGTTTAGTGCTCAGGGTTTAATGTTTAGTGCTTAGGGTTTAATGTTTAGTGCTTAGGGTTTAATGTTTAGTGCTTAGGGTTTAATGTTTAGTGCTTAGGGTTTAGTGTTTAGTGCTTAGTGTTTACTGTTTCGTGCTCAGGGTTTAATGTTTAGTGCTTAGGGTTTAATGTTTAGTGCTTAGGGTTTAGTGTTTAGTGGGTGGTGTTTAGTGTTTAGTGGGTGGTGTTTAGTGTTTACTACCGTTGGAAATGTCCTTTCCCAAAATGATTTCCAGCACTGCTTAGTCTTTAATGTTTAAGGTTTAGTTCTTGGTGTTTAGTTCTTAGTGGTTAGTATTTAGTGCTCAAGGCTTAGGCTTTAGTGCTTAGGGTTTATTTTTAACTGTTTATTGTTTAATGTGTACTGTCTAGTGTTTAACGTTTAGTGACTATTTAGAGTTTAGTGCTTAATGTTTAGTGTTTATTTTTTAATGCTTAATGTTTCATGTTTAAATGAATTAATTCACTCTCAGGCATCAGAGCACTGCTTGTAGTTGCTTCAAATTATATTACAACCATCCCTGTTTTTATAAATAAAATGAAAATGGTTCAGTCTTAACAAGATGCACTCTCAGAAAAAGGGTACTCGGGTACTGTGGTAGCCTCAACTGTACACCTTTTGTACCTTTAGTATTTATCTTTTAGCTAGAAAGCTGGATGTAGTGTACCTTCAAAACTGAACTGAAGGTAGAAAAGATGTAGATACCACCCCAGTGACATGGAAGGGCACAGTTTAGTACCCTCTTTTCTGAGTGTGTAGATTTAGGACATTTCCACTGAGGAGATTTCAGATTAACCGGAGACAGGAAGTGTATGGAACATTCCTTAAGTAAAGTGTATAATGGCACCAATCGAGCAAATACAAACTCGTGAGGAGAAACTAATATGTTCAGAGCAAATCCAGGCTAATCTGTTTTCCGCTGAAATGCGGCCCGGTGCCCACGGGAGCTCAGAGTGAAAGGTATCGACTGTGTGAGAGGGCAATCTGATGCAGTGTGTGTCTGCCGTTTCAGATGAGGTCACCTCGGTACGCCACGTGATGGAACATAACCCGGGTTCCTCGCTGGGACGGCTGCAGCGCTGTGTGGGAGCGTCTCAGAGTCGGCCGACCCTGACCATCAGTGCACATTCTGACGTGTCGACACGTTCACTCGCAAAGAAAGCGATCGACACACGGTGAAGCCCCGAGACAATCTGACACACCCCGTCTCTGTATCCCAGCTGACATGTACCAACATTACTGCTTTACATGGTACCATCACAGCATTGTATTTTTATTTTAAAAAAGATAAGATAAAAATCATTTTAAAGTGTGACATTGCATACTGCTAAAGCACTTTGTGCTTAGGGTGCTTTCTGGATCACACAGCCTCGTCCCTTAACCTCATTGAAACACAGCCATAACGGCGATATTTTGAAGAAGAGCATGGAAGTAATCAAGATTTAAAAAAAAAAAAATTGATATTGTTAGAAGTTACCTGAATCCATTTGCTTTATATGGCTAATTTGATGTGAAAATACTGAATAAAAGACTTGGGGCATGCTATTACAGGAAAATAATCAAGGGCAAGACAGTGTGATGCAGCCTGACCACCTCGAAGTTGATTATTTTCCTAGAAAACAGCACTACACGAAGTGTTTTGTTCCTCTTAAACTGCAGCATTTTACCAAGGCTAACAATTTTTTTATCCATTTATAGTAACATTTACTGTTGTGGAACATCTGTGAAACGTTACAGTATAGCCACTATAAAGTTTTTCCTCACCAGCTTCTTTTCTTTTTCACACACTTGAAATTTATCGTCATGTTACCATGAAAAACTTCCCCTTGTCGCAAAACGTAAAGCTCTGACACTGGAGACTCCTTCTCACCATATCAGCAATTCCACAAGTTTTTCAATTCCTTTCCTTTAGCATCTGACATACAAGTCCCTGTATAATTTGTTAGCATAAAAACAACAATGTATTAGACCTCAGCGCATTAATATAAACCTGTGATTAGCCTTACAGCCTGAAAATCAATCAACAGCTTCTGACCAATCAGATTATCCGTATTCCTACTCGAATTCCATTCAGGAAAAGTAGGAATGCAGCACAAGCATAAGCATTTTCCTTATTTTCTGTTCGCAAACTATGAACGTTTGAAAAGCATGGAAGAAAAAAAGAAATGACTGAGAAACAATTATTAAAACAACACCAGTTTAAAGCCAAGAATGTTGTGATAATGCTGCAAATCATATTCTATTGCATAAATGCGATATGAATCTGAATATGAACCCGAACTTTAGTGGAACAGTCATTAAGTCAGGATCAAGCCAAGCTCCATTATAACCATGTAATTCACAAATCATACAGTAACATGCAGGAAGTGTTGGTGAAATGAAAATGAAGGGGGGAAAAGTCACTCCTGGTGCTTTAACCCAACAGAGTAATCATGCACACAGTCGTAATAATGTCAGCCAACACATTAACTCTTGGAAAGGAGACAGCAGCAAGGCCACGCACCTAGAAGTCCTTTAAAAAAAAGGCACGCTTGTTATTGCATAAGCATGAACGCAGCTTATCTAGTGGTTTATTTTAGGACTTCATGAACGATGATGTCACACTCTTTCAGTTCACCTTTCACAGGAGCTGAGCACTGCATCACTGAGCAGCTTGCAAAGGGCCAGGCTTGAAATGACATGACATGACATGACATGAAATAAGAGTGTCCGACTTCATATGTTCAGCGCAACACTGTAATGCTGATGATTAACACTCCTGCTGTGGGAAACAAAAACACACCGCAAAGGCCACGATGATCTTTTTCATATGTTGCATGAAATGCAATATGCAGCACAGGCCCTGTTTTTTTCTTCTCTTTTTTTTTTTTTTCATTGCTGACACAAGCAGCTGGCTCGCTTCTAAGATGAAACCTAATTTACCGTGCAGTCGTCGGGTCAGTGCAGGAGCACAGCTCGGTGCACTTCACTGGCCGTTCTTTGCAATAATTACTCAGCAAAGTCAGGAGACATGCTAATGTTTACATGGCTAACGCTAAGCTAGCTTAGCCAGGCTCACGAATGGGCATGAAAGCGAACCCAGCTCTGAGCTGCGATATACACTGGCGTCTGGAGGGTAATGGTGATGCGCGAGCGTTCGGCTAATGGCTGCGTGTGCGATACGGAAATGCGCGTGCTGAAATAAACAAACAAACAAAAAAAACAAACAATGGAAAATCCTCAAAAACACGGGAATGCTGGTCCACACCATGCACTTCCATAGAATTCCCGGGAAATGTGTGATGACGGGGAACGCGCACTAAACACCATCCTAATAAATAATCATCATCATCATCATCATCATAATAATCATAATCACAATAATAATAATACGTGAACACTGGAACGACACCGCGCGTGAAACCGGAGCAGGCGCTCGTGACGGAAATGATAGTAAAGAAAAAGAAAAAAAAAAGAAAAGGCAGATCATAAAGAGGCTAGGAGATGATTTTACCTCGGAAAGCAGGTGAATCGGGGCGCCGCTCCGGTGAGCCCTTGCGGTCAGGCGGCGGGGAGCGCGCGATCAGCCCGGCGGCGCAGTCCGCGGAGCCGTGGCCGCTTCCGTTTCCAGGCGGGCGCGCGAGCGGCGTCACTACTCGCGTCGGGCTCGCGGCGGCGGCACCGGGCGCTCTCGGTGCTGCGACGTCGCCCCCGGCTGACGCACACGAGGAAGAGGAGGAAGAGGAGGAAGAGGGAGAGGAGCGGCGGCTCCCGCGCAGCAGCTGGTACGGCACCGTGGCACGGACTGGCTGCAGCAACCGGCTCGCGCCGTTAACGACTGATGATGATGATGATGATGATGATGATGATGAGATAGTGGGGGATCCCGTGCTGCCTTTAGCCCGCTGCTGATGAGTCGAGTTGCATGATGAAGATGATGATGATGATGTTGAAGGTGATGATGATGACATGATGGGATCCTGCAGTTTTAGTTCCGCTTGCAAAAATAAATAAAACCCGACCTGATTATTATTATTATTATTATTATTATTATTATTATTATTATTAGGCCTATTTGTTTTTTCTGCAACTTTTTTTTTTTACTGTAGATAAAGCGCGTGTAGTTATTAAAGATACCTGAGAAATAGATTATTAACAGTCCAAAAAAATTAAAAACTACAATAAATAAAATAAAAGTTGAAGTTATTTCTGCATGTTTTTACTAATGAAGTCTGTCTGTTTCCTCTTTCTTACGCATTCTTCACTACCAGCTAGAGCAACAACAACAACAACAACAAAAAGTTAGCAAGAAGTTATAAATAGAAAATATTTGATCCTAAAGTACTTGGTGCGAGCTAGATGGAAATAAAATAAAATAAATAAAGTGTGCATAGAAAAGAAATCTCTCAGGGTCGACTTGCTTCCAGCATTTAAGTTGCTGCAAGTGACAGAAACTATAGCGGCAACAACAAACAGAGCTGAGAGCCGGTGGGCGGGGCGTTGCCATATGGAGAGCGAGGGGGCGGGGCGTTTCATGATCAAAGGAAGGTCACGGCTACACATCATTTCCTTAACTTTATTTCAGCACCCGAGGAAGTTTTTTTCTTTTTTTTCGCAGTAGAGTTACATCTAGCAGTTTTCAGTGAGTCAGATCATTTGACTCAGCTCACCAGTAAGAGTCGACTCTTTCAGCTCAGGCAGTCAATAAGTAAATAAAATCTTAGCTTCTAAATAACAGAATAACATCACACATTGCATCTTATAAAATCTATTTCAGCAGCCTAGTCCATGCATGAATGTCGTTGTGCTTGATTAAGAAGATCCATTTCTATTTATCCTGATAACTATAACTCATCGCCTCCCTTACAACAGCGTTTTAATGACACTGCAATGCAAAAGTAATGCCGTTGCTTACATCTCCAAAAAAAGAAAAAAAAAACAAACCAAAACAAAACATTCAGCTCCTATAAGTGACCTGGGTCTCGACTCTCAGCTAAAAGAGCCGACTCATCCTCAAACATCATTGCTGAGTTAATAAGAGAGCTAACTTCGACTTGCTTTAGTCTCTGTGTGAAACGTATCTAAACATGTACACAGATAAATACTGTAGTTTTAATTCCCCCAAACTGTAAATGTAAATATTTACAGATTATCAGGACTGTGACGAGTGGTTTTGGTATGTGTGTGTGTTGACTTTTACTTTGTTTACTCACCTATTGTTTGCACATGTAATTAATTAATTCACAAAAAAACTGTCAAGTGACCAGTTTTAAACAAAATAAAATAGCTCAATGAAAAAACACACACACACACACACACACAGTAGCTCAGACTTTCGCTGGAAATAACCAATGAATAAAAGGTTGGACTCAAATTAGTTAATCAATAGTATAGACTATTACTAATACTATTACTAGACACGGATAGTACTCCTCGGTTTCTTAAACTACGTAACTGATGTTATTTTGAGTGTTGTGAGAAAACAGCTTTTTTCCCCACAACACTAATTTACACCATTTCCTATAGGCATCGTTTACTTCAGTGTGCTGCGATAATCGTCTCTCAGTGCTGTAAGAGTTCAGTGTAAGGAGAAACCAGTGAGCACAGGTTTATTTAAAAAACGTGTAGGTGGTGCAACATTATTATCAGTTTTATCAAGTTGCCTACAGAGAAAATTTGGCCTTGTGTGAACATCTTTATCAGCATCAGTGAGAAATGAGGTAGAAACACACACACACACACACACACTTTAGGAAAGAATTAAGACCAACAGTAAGACAATTCCACAAAATATCAAATATCAAAACATCTTTAATCAAATAATGTTCAATTAAATACAGAATTATTGGCACCCTCTGATAATCCCAAAAGAAAGAAGCTTAAATAACGGACAGATTTGTGCACATGATACAATTTCAACATGCAACCGTGATTTCTTTCATTAAAAATCAGTTTTCAGGTTTAATGTTTTAATGGAATAGTTCACTCAAAAAAATGAGACACAATTTTCCTCTAAACCAAAATACAATCGATGAGCAAAGACATCTTATTTGGCGTCTGACGTTTGGTTCTTTAGTTCTGCGGAGGCTAATATAGCTAACAAGTAGTGGAAGACTCGCTACCAAGTTAGCATTGTGCAAACTGCATCAAGAAAGAGAAAATGTTTTGGAAGATGAAGATGAAAACTTTCTAGTCAAGTTTCTTTCAGATCATAAAGCAAAAGGCACAGACAGGATGCTAAATGAGAAATAAACACCACAAACCAAAACCAGTAACTTATTACATATTTACCTATGTAATGTTTTAGAGCAGGGGTGTCTGATCTGATCCGGAAAGGGCCGGTGTGGGTGCGGGTTCTCATTCCAGCTAAGCAGAAGCCACACCTGAGTCTACTGAGAGCCAAGATCAACCGATTAAACAGGTAGAATCAGGTGTGGCTCCTGCCTGATTGAGAATGAAACCCTGCACCCACACTGGTCCTTTGGGGAGAAGACCGGACACCCCTGTTCCAGACGTTTGTAGAAGTGTAGTGTGTAAACAGCAGCAGGCCATTCGCTCAAATCATATTGTTAAATGTATGTTAAAAGCACTCGATAAGGCAAAAAAAAAAAATTAACAAAACCTGCTACAGTGGGCCATAACAGTTTCACAGCAAATGATGAAATGACACACTAACAATCTGACCAAATCCAAACACACACACACACACACACACTTTATATATATACACATGTATATATTGGCTTTTAAATTAAAAATTGGACATTAAATATGTTGTTATGCCCTTAATATGGCTTTCCATAAACATCTTCAACTTTTCAAATTCATTTAACAGGATTAAGAATTTCTTTTTACTGGATATCTGCTAACAAGGACATTAGGTCCAGCCGTGCAAAATTCTGTGAGCTGAAAAAGAGAAAAAAAAGGCGAAGGCATAGAAAACAATTTGTAGAAAGCAGAAGAAGCACATGCTACAGTATGAAGTGTGTGAAAAATATAAGGCTAAATGTACTACGGTGTTGCTTCAACCAACAGAAATGGAAACAAATAAAAATTGATTCTGATTGATTAATTCTTTAATGAACCGTTTCGCTCCAGACTTCAATGCTACGTAACGTCCTGAGAAATCCACCGGCATCTCTGCGATATTAGTTACCACTTGGCGAACTTGTATTCCTGCCATGTAAACTGGGAACAGTCTGAGGTTTCAGGGGCTGAGCAGGGTCGGGGGTCGGAGGTCACAGCTCGCACAGGACCGAGTTCTCCAGCGTGAAGTCGTAGCAGAAGTTGGCCAGGTTCTCGTTGATGTCTCGGGGCAGGGTGAAGTCGGGAAGCTGAGGCAGGCCGGCCTGCATGGCGAGGATGTGAGGCGCTAGGGTGAAGGGGATGTCTCCGAGAAGCTCCGCGTGACCTGGGGCGCCGTCCGTGTTCTCCGGTTCTGCGGGAGGTTTTGAGGTAGGGGGCGTTGGAGTGGACTGGACGGCTTCTGGGGTTATGGTTGGTGCTGGATTGGATGGCTGAAAATCAAACAGGTGAAATGTTATGACTGGGAAAGTGACTTCGAGGGCAATAAGGAGATGAAGATCTAATTTTGGAAGCATTTATTTAACACAGCGGTCCATGCCGGCTTCTGAAGGCTCACACGAGACACAGATAAGATCATACAAAAACTGAAGCACAGCTGCCAACAATGTCTCAAGAAAATCTTAACAGGCAGAGGGGAAAAAATTACTTTACCACAAAGACTCTAGTGTATAGAGATGGAAAAACAACATTTTCTTTCTAATAAAAATCTAAAATATCTGGAATTTTCCCTGCAGAGATAGAAGACGTTCGGCTGTAATTTGATTTAATTTTTTAATGTTCTTTTACTCTTTACTGATCAATACAGTGTTGAGATCTGTAAACTTACAGTAGGCATGTTTACAATGTCTCGTTAAATATGCCCAAGACTTCTGCACATCACTGTACATACTGCTCGAGCACTAACAGAAAGGTTCATGCAGATTACCCCAAAAAAAAACAATCTTCCCGCTGAATCTGTTCATTTGTGTGCTGTAGAGACATTAAATCTTCCAGGGCAGCCGGCCAGTTATTGGCTCTGTTCCAATACTTTATTAAACATTCCCTCATCCACTTCCCTCTCCCCTCGCCATTCCAGTGTTTTATGAACTTAAGTGGCGTTAGATGAGTTCTCGGAGGCTCAGGAGATCAAGTCAACATGGCCGTAACACGTAACAGAAGGTACTGCGATATCATGGGTTTTTTTCTTTCCAGCAAAAAATTGGGAAAATTGATTTTTTTCCAAAAAACTGATCAGGAACAAGAAAATGGTTAATTGGATATTAAAATATCACGTGACTGACTGGATGCTTTCAGGTTTGGTTTGGTTGTAACTGATCACTTTATCCACATCGAATGCATTACATCATATTCTTACGTTACATTATCTAATGCAGGTTAGCATGCTAGCTATTAGCCTCTGCTCATATCAAGACTTTTTAGTGAGCTGCTGTTTTGTTTTGGGTTTTGAAATAAATGTAAATGGATAAGATCTAAATTATTCTCTAAATTAAACTTTAAACAATTAAACTGTTTAAAGGTAACTAACGTGTAACTTGGGAAAACTTGTTTGGAAAACTGCCTTATGGTCCGGAACGCTTGGCTGGGCCGCTTGTCAGTCATTTTATAGACACTCCCCAAAGCCCCTTTACTCCGCCCACATCTCAGTCTGAAACCTTAAGCCCCCTGTGCAGCCAGATAATTCTCCTGTGTGCAAAAAAAAAAAAAATCACCCTGTACTTCCATGAAGATGAATGGCCTATTGTTTAACTAGCGATGGTAACAATGCTAACACTGGATCTTAAAAGCGCAAAACCTCACTACAAAGACAAAAGAACAATGAAGACAATCTTGACGATTCTCATAAATCAGAATCAGAGTCAAACTCTGCTTGTTTATAGTGTTATAACTTTGGCTTTCAAGAAGCTGAATGGCAGTGTGTGCTTGAAAGTGACATCATGACAGTCTTTGCTAAGTCTAGATAGCATGCTAACTCCAGTGAAGGTCTGAGGGTCAGGTCCTCAGGGCGGAGCTTTGTGCACATGGGCAGGAACGAGGAGGAAGGAGCAGGGAGTATAAAAATCATTCCAATGTTTTTGAGCCCATCTACTGAATCATTAAGTGGAGACCCAATCCTGAACAGATTTGAAAGTTTGAGAAGATCACTTGTCAAGATGATTTTACTTCCAAAATGAGTGACCACAGTGACGTCTGTCATGGATTAGCGGCGGCTGAGTAATTAAGGACTGATATGAAACTATCATATTACACGAAATGCTCACAGTGCACACAAGCAGTGTTTTTCTTTAGGCCACCACATAGTGTTCAGTGTCTTGCAACATCATACTACAGAATGTGTGTGTGTGTGTGTGTGTGTGTGTGTGTGTGTGTGTGTGTGTGTGTGTGTGTGTCATGTGATCAGACATAGGGGTTTAACAGGGGTTTAGCTGCTGTTTAACAAAGTGGATAAGTTTTCTGTGAGACTGATCATTTTTGGGAAGGAGTCTCCAGTGTCAGCGCCTTGTAACGGCCATGTGTTATGTTTTCCACCATGGGAAAGTCTTCAGGAAAAGTCTTCTTTCTCATGACAAGCTTATTCACTTCAAGAGAGAGGAAAGAGAAGTTGGTGAGGGAACGAGTGCTTATTGTTGCTATAACGTAAGTGAAAACAGGAACCAACTTGTTTTGCGGACTTTCGACATATAAACAGATAAAAACCTGACCTGTTGTAAAAAAAAAAAATTAATTGCTGGCAAATTGTTGTGGTATGAGAGGAATAAAAAGGCTTGGGGTCGTCCAGTTACAGGAAACTTTGGGGACACTGTTTAATTAAGTTGATTAATTTCCTATAACAGCACAACCCCAAGTGTGGTTAAACTTCAAAAATTTAAACAACCAAGAATTAGAAAATCTACAAATTGAGAATGACTTTATTTTCTTGGGGAAAAAGCATAACATTTAAATATAACGTAGTGAAAGATACACTAAAGCAGCAAAAAATACAAAGATCTTTATTTATATAGCATATTTCCCATAGTAAAAAAAAATTTAAATGTCATTCAAAGTAATATCTAATTAATAATAGTCGCAAAATAGTGATATTAATAGTAATGATAAAAGTAAATGAGTCTATGTTTGAAATAAAATTCACCGTAAAGGATTATACTGCTCTCAGAACGAGTGGATGAACCGATCACCTGACGCAGGTAAAGAAAAAAAAAAAAAAGGGGGCTTTGATTATTTTTCCTCTTCTTCGTCTTTCTGCGGCACAGACAATCTGTTCTGGTTAATGCCACGCTGCCAAGCAACCACACACACTTTAGCCTCAGCCTTCCCCTCACACACACACACACACGCACACACACACACACACACACACACACGCACACACAGGACACAGACGCACACACATCTGCTCTGCAGTGTCTTGGCTGCCATTAAAACCTTATAATTTGCACAATCCAGACAAAACCCCCTGCAGTATAAAAGCACAAAGCATGTGCCCGGCTGTTCTGCATCAGCCATATGGCCTTTGGCACGGCGCAGTTAAAACGGTGCCATGTGACTCCCGCTGATTTCAGGTCTGTAACCGGGCACCTGCTGCCCACACAGCAGAACCAACACGGCCTTTTCTCTCTCTTTCACTTTCAGGAAGTGCGCTTCATACAGCGTGTGTACAGACCGGAGCTGTTAGGCGTCACATGCAGCTCTCGACACTGAACTAATTCCTTTATTTCAATAATCTGATCAGATGAAATATGTGGCACTGCTTGGTGACTTCTTTAGCCTTTTAAAAAACAGTGATTAGGACAAAAATCATACAATCATCAGTTAAATCAGTTAAAATGAGAATTGTGCTAATCATGAGCATTGTGATGAGCAAAGTAAAGAAAAAAATGCTCACTTATTACACTCATAACATCTTCATGATAATTTTTTTTGTTTATGAAAGTGAATCATTACATATTAGCTCAGTTTGGGATGTCATAAAATAAGTTTAACAGCTTTAACTCGAGTCGAGCCCAGTGCGTAACATCAGTGGACTTTGGTAATAAATCTAGATGTAATAAAAATCTGCAGAGTGGTACACAAAGTTTCCAGAGAAACAGGACGTTTCAGATAGAAGTCCTTGATTAGCTGCGCAGGAGAAGTGCTTCTGAGGCTGTAGGAGGTGAAAGCAGTGGATTTAAATAGCGATTAGACATTTTACTACCTCTATCATTTTCAGCACCTCTACATTACTGGAGTTTGCTCTGTGGCTGAGTGCCATGTAGTGAGCATATATCCAACGTAATCTGAGATTTAGTCTAAGCTTGAATTATACAGGCTTTGTGTATGTGTATACAAAATGGCTGCCAAAATGACGCTCTGCAGCCACATGATGCAATGCCAGTGTAAATAATGGGGGCGGTATAGCAACAAGTGACACGCACAGACGATGATTGCTTTGTTTGATCTCGACACGAAGTTTAGGCTAGTAATAACATGTTAAGAGCTGTTTATATAGGCGGTTTTCCTGTTACATTTAGTATTCGAAATTTAGAACAACGACGCCCTGTTTTGCAGTATTTCTAGATTAGTAAATATCTGTTAATGTGAGGTTGTAAAATTGAGGCGCAGCTCATGACAACAATCACGACGACTGCAGAAAGTTTTGCGCGTGTCAGACTGTTTAAAGTAGCTGTGCGTGGAATCGCTGAGGCGGAATGTCAACCTGCACTGCCGAGACTGCACGGTCGATCGCCTGAAAATTAGGAGGTCTACATGTATTTCGTGCGAGGCGAGTATGTGAACAATGGCGCTCATGTTGCTCCTGCGTGTGCAGAGTGGCAGGTCGGGTGTCAACCAGGCATTGATATTCCTGCAGAAAGGGAGCTGAAGAATCAGACAGTGGATTTCTACTGGTTCGTCTATAAAGTGTAAAACCCTAGATCATTATCATTATCAATATCGTCCTTGTGTGCTTCGCTTCAAAAAGCGATACAATCTTTGCCTTCTGTTTTATATGCCAATACTAATAGCTTCTATTTACACTGTGGAGTATAAAATAAAAAGCTCATTAATATTACAATGCAATTTAAGCACTACTTTTTTATTTATCTACAATTCTAATGCAGGAAATCGACACTCCTACTACGCATTATTTTTCAAGTACTTCAAATACCTGATCCTTTTCATACGTACCATCTAAAAACCCTCACGACATTATGGATATGAAATATTTTCAACCCTTAATGAATTTTGCAATCTCTTCTGCACTTGAGCTGCACGTGGGATGTCATGAAAGAGATGACGTATAGTGTGTATGATGTAATAACAACGCTAGGAGACAACAAGAGAAGCTCAGAACAAGCTAGGGTCCATTAAATATTACATAACTGTGTGAATTCATTGCCAAGCTGAAGCACACACACGCGTACACGACTCACCTTTGACGGTTGTACGATGACGTTGGTGGCTAATTGTGCTGTGCTTCTGGATTGCCGTTTTGCTCCCTGCTCTTCTGCTGTCTCTCCTGGAGAACAAGAGATGATGGTGAGTAAATCCATCAACTAAAATGTCAGAAGTAAACATCCAGCAGAGGAGGAAAGCCAGTGGAAGGTGAAGTGCAGAAGTGCACGCCACGGGAAAGAGACGAACGACGTGCGATCGAAGCTCACTTCCATTGTTACCATTGCTAGCCTTATTAACTATCACTCACAGCAATGTTCACTCTGGAGTTTTTCCTCTTCCTGTCTAGCAATCAGACTCCTAAACACTCAGAAACTGGACTGAACACACACACACACACACGCACACACACAACTCCATCCTCCATCCTCTCTGCAAGTTCTTTGCACATGTTTATGCTGCTACAATACTCATTACATTATACTGTACATAGGCTGCTACTCTTATGTTTACACTACTTCAGCTACTTTTATTGTACTCTTGTACTCTTTGCACTTTTGTCACTAAGTTCACTTTTAAACAGGACTGTGTACTGGTCGGCGCTGTAGTCATCGTGCACTTTACGTATAAATTATGTAGTCCCTTGTGGTTCTGTGTAGTTCCGTGTCGTCTTATGTAGCACCTCGGTCCTGGAGAAACGTCGCTTCATTTCACTGTGTACTTGCATATGGCTGAAATGACAATAAACTGAACTTGAACTAGCAGGCCTGTGGTTACGTGCTAGCACGGTTACACCACATGAAGCCAGCTGCATCATAGTGCAGGAGGAAAGTGCTATCTACCCTCTTCTGCATACATGAGAGTTAATAAGGCCTGTGATCAGCTAGTGTCACTTCGACAGGGAAATGTGTCAGTACGTCATTCCTCCCACGGCCAGTTTTTCTCTCTCGATTCCTGGACATGGCTGTGTGGCTGTGACTTGATTGGGATTTGAACTCACCAAACTCTTATCTGTTGCGCCATTCGGGAGGCTGACCAAGACCAAAACCAAAACCAAAAGCAAAACCAAACAAAGCAGAACAATAAATCATAGATGACGCTTGAAGGGACACTTTGGGGATTTTATATAAGTTAGTGAGTTTATACTTTACATACATGTTATGGTCATGTGACCTAATAATGATCAAACTTGTGCAGCAACGGACCACACACCAAGCTCATATAATAAAGAACAAAACAATCAGTTTGGTTTCAGATGAGCCCATAAATCGGGTAGAGACACTAAATATCTCTTGCAAATAGGACAAATTTAGGGATGACTAATGACGTGTGTATGGAGATTACTTAACACAAGTTCAACATATTTTTGGAAATCGTATCCTGCAGAAATAAGAACAACAGCTTTCTCATGAGGGAAGGTCTATGACATTACAAATTTCATACCACAGACGTACACACACACACACACACACACACACACACACACACACACACACACACACACTTCAAACGATCACTGTAATGCTTCCATACATGTTATTGTGGAATGCAACACAACGCACCCAATAAATCTGCTCTGGACTTTCAGAAACGGCTCGTTATGTGAGGCTATGAATGGAGAGTCTCTGTTACTACGGACTTTGAGCTTCTTATTCTGGCCTTCTTATTTTCCAGCTCGGCTTTTCCCAGACAGACCCCGTCCTCTAGAGGCTTCACACACACTGACTCACACACTGGCTTACAAACCCACCACAATTATCCCAGCGTTTGATCTCAGCACAAGCACTTCACAGCGACAACCTCACGAGACTCTGGTGTCCATGGCTGCAGAAATGGACAAAAAGCCCTGCGGAGGAAACACACACCCACGTGTCTCCCATGAGCATGAGACAAGCGCTTAACAATGCTCCGAGCTGGAGCTGACGACTCTGAACTAGATGCCAGGGAGCTGTAAAAGGACAAGATGGAAATGGACAAGGAAATATAAACGTGTCAAAGAAATAACAATAAAACTGAAGATTGTAATAATTATAATGTTGCAAACAGATAAGTACATAGATCATATATAAAGCCACTTATTATTTTTATTAGAAATGTTTTATTTTTTTTTTAAACCACGGAAGTCTTTTTTATATTTTCGCTTCATTTGTTTATATTACGTGCAACGAGGCAGCTCAGGAACACCGAGAGCACGAAGAAAGCGAGCTAAAGCAGATAAAAGCTCATTTCTTCGTGTCGACGAGCACTGAAATCTACGTGCCACACCAGTCCTCTCGCAGACGAGAGCTCGCACAGTCGACGTCGCGCTGCACACACACACACACACACCTCTCTGAACGCTCTATAAAGAGTGTTTTCTCCTAACTCTGCTGCCCTTCTCTCCATCAGGCCGGTGTCCCTCCATGACCCAGTGTACGGGAGCCTGGAGCCAGCTGCAGGAGCACATGTTACACCCAACATCCTGCGTTTGTAAAACACGACTCGGTTAAAGCTGCAGTTTTGGTTAGAAATGAAGCGGTGGGAAAATTGCGAATGCACACTTTATACACGTCTTACATCATAACGCCTGAAAGCAGCACAGCCAAAGACTCGCCCCAGACTCCTGCCCTGTGTTACTCCTGCCCTGTGTTACTCCTGCTGTGTTACTCCTGCTCTGTGCTATTCCTGCAGTGTGTTACTACTGCTCTGTGTTACTACTGCTCTGTGTTACTACTGCAGTGTGTTACTCCTGCCCTGTGTTACTCCTGCCGTGTGTTACTCCTGCCGTGTGTTACTCCTGCCGCGTGTTTCTCCTGCCCTGTGTTACTCCTGCCCTGTGTTACTCCTGCCGTGTGTTACTCCTGCTCTGTGTTACTCCTGCCGTGTGTTACTCCTGCCGTGTGTTACTCCTGCCGTGTGCTACTCCTGCCGTGTGTTACTCCTGCCGTGTGTTACACCTGC
>CM074973.1:4077815-4089849 GCA_037577455.1 Pangasius macronema
ACAGCATGGCGGTGCTGGGGATTGAACTCATGACCTTCTGATCAGTAGGTTAACATCTTAACCACTGAGCTACCACTGCCCCTGCATTTAGCATTCTGGCTGAGTATGCTGTATTTAAACCCATTAAAATAAGCCTAAAATCTTAATCACTTCCTGTTATTAACACTAACGACTGCTTTGTATTGTGAAGGGATCACTGGGACCACCAGGACCACCAGGCAGCCAAGGTTTTCCAGGCGAGGGTTTACCAGGACCCAAGGTAAATAACCTTTCACACCGAAAAGCTGTGATCGATTTTAACCCTTATATTCTGTTCAGGTCAAGATAACTTACTCTTAAAACAGTGGCTGCCTCATTTCCTCTCTCCAGTCTTGTATTTACACTCTAATTTACCCTCATTTAGAGTAAAGTGTTGACATCACAATCACAATTCTATTTTCATACGAAATTTAATAAAGATAAAATATATTTGATAAGAAATGCTATAATTGCATTACTATAAAGTCTTTATCGCTAGCCAGTGAACTCTACAGGAAGATTAAACACATCTGTCTGACTCTGGTTTCAGGGGGAAAGAGGCTTTGAGGGTCCAAAAGGTCCATCTGGCCCTCCAGGGTTAGGCATCAGAGGTGAAAAGGTGAGAACTTTGATAATGTAGCAGGTTTAAACTGTTTAAATTTAAATAAAGACATTTTTTTTGCAGTCTGGGTCATTAGCCATGCAGTTTGTATGTGTTTGTGAGTTATTTGTGTTTATTATATGTTCTAATATTGTTCATTTTATTATGCTTACCAAAACCTACAAAAATCACATTAGGATCACATTATTTGCTAAATATATTGCATGCTTATGGTTATGATCTGGCTTCTAACTCATGCAATTGCAATTGTATACTCGTAACTATCCACAAGGGGGCGCTGTCATAACATGTGAAAGACATTCTCTCATTTCTATTGTAAATTCTCTTCTTGATATCCTGCAGGGGAGTGCTGGAGCTCCAGGACCGCAGGGACTGATTGGATTTCCTGGAGTTGGGATTCAGGGAGAAAAGGCATAACCTCTATAACCTCTTTTTTTTAATCCAGCCCCTTCTCTGAACTACATGAATGTGTCCTCAGCTTATGAGGAGCAATAGTGGTCATGTATTACAAATCTCTGTAATCCTTTTAGTTTCTTAAAAGAGAAACCTTTCTTTAAATACAGGGTGAACAAGGACCAGTTGGGCCGCCGGGCCTTAGAGGAGCTCCTGGTGTGGGCATTGTAGGCCCAAAGGCGAGTGATGCAAACATGACAAACATATCACTGATTTTTTAGAAATGCTTTTGAGTTCTCTTTGAGGAAGCATGAAATGTAAGGTGTAAATAAGGGTGTGTATCACAAAGAGCTTTAGGAGAGCTTAATTTATTTTTCCCATAGCAGAGATCAAAATACCAGCTTAATGAGTCAAAAATCAACATAACAAATGGAAAAAAAGGTTAAGACAGGCATTACACTGATCAGCCATAAGATTAAATCCACTGACAGGTGAAGTGAATAACAGGTTGATCTCGTTACAATGGCACCTGTCGAAGGGCGGGATATATTAGGCAGCAAGTGAACAGTCAGTTCTCGAAGCGTCGAGCATCTCTCTGATGTGCTGGACAAACAATTCTGATCCACGGAGGTCCCATATCGCAACTTACAGGACTTAAAGGTTGCTAATGTTTTGGTGCCAGATACCACAGCACACCTTCAGAGGTCTTGTGGAGTCCATGGCTTGACTGGTCAGAGCTGTCTGGTAGCACAAGGGGACCTACACAATATTACGCAGGTGCTTCTAATGTTATGGCTGATTGGTGTATATGTTAATATATAGACACTTGCATGGTTTTGGATTGGCTTTGGATTGGAAATTATAAGTAGCTTATATAGAAAATCATAAATAGAAGGTGGAAAAATGCAAATACTGAAGAGTAAATAAGGTATAANTGGATGGATGGATGGATGGATGGATGGATGGATAGATAGATAGATAGATAGATAGATAGATAGATAGATAGATAGATCACTTTATTATTCCCAGAGAGAAATTCAAAGATTACAGCAACAATACAAAAAGTACATTTTCTTTGAAAATGACAGGTTGTGATATACATAAATCAGTCATTTTGGGATGTACGACATTATACTATAAATATATTGTTATGTTCCACTGATAAATGGATATAATTTAAATGTTAATTGCTTTACAGGGGGATCAGGGCTTCCCTGGTGAACATGGACCTCAAGGAGAACGAGGCATCGGAGAACCTGGGCCAAAAGTAAAGTGCACTCACCCCTCTTTGACTTTAACAAGAACGTATAATAAATATGAATAATAATATACGTGAAATACTTCTAAACCATAATCTATAATAAATGATAGAGCACAGCACAGTCATGTCAAGTATTTAAAAGACAGGACATAAGGAAAATGAAAGAAATGCTTAAAAAGACAATAAACAATCAAAAAGTAGACTTTATATTCACGTATTAGCAGCTGACAATCATTCAACCATTAAAGCATTTTTCTTATATAGAAATATTTTAACTATGCTGTATTCATTATTGCTAACAATCCATTACTTGAGCCAGAAGAGAAATTACTACAGTTTAGTTTATGATATGATGTTAATCACCTTCTCAGGCAAATCCGTGACCACCTCCATGGTCCATTATAGCACCTCATCCTTGTAACAGTATGCCTGCACCAGAACATGAGCAAGCGAATCTGGAGCAGATAGGGCAGATCATGGCTGGCCAAGCCACAGCTCTGGGGAAAAAAGAGCAGGCCCTGGCTACACTATTCACTGAGGTCCAGGGAATCGCATGGGTAGGGTAGATCCAGGCCCTGCTGCAGCCACAGGCCATTTCCTCTATAGGCACTGTCCTGGCTGCCCCACTCTGGGCCCTGACCAAGAAAACCCAGAGTTGGCAGGAGGCATTCGAGGCCCTAATGTGGAGACTGACTTCAGTTCCTGTGCTTCGGATACCCGACCCCGACGCCCAGTTCATAGTGGAAGTCGATGCTTCCAACATCAAGGTGGCCACTGTCCTATCCCAACATTCAGCGCCTAGAAAGGAGTTGCACCCCTGTGCAGATTTTTCACGAGCTAACTGCACCAGAGAGAAACTATGACGTAGGGGACCATGAGCTCCTGGCTGTTAAACTGGCCTTGGAAGAATGGAGGCATTGGCTAGAGGGGGCCAAGCAGTCATTCTTCATTCCTACAAACCACAAGAACCTGATGTATATCCAGCAGGCCAAGAGGCTGAACCTGCGACAGGCCAGGTGGTCCCTGTTCTTCGATCAGTTTGACTTTATCCTTCCTTTAATCCCGGGAAGAAGAATATCAAGCCAAACATGCTTTCATGCCAGTGGGATCCCCCGTCACAGGATCCCACACCCCAGCCCATACTTCCATCTCCCAAAATAGTCACCCCTCTGTGCTCGGATTTAGAAGAGGTGGTCTGCCAGGTGCTTTGGAAGGAACTGGATCGAGGTGGTGGCCCACCAGTGCTCCTCCTTGCCCCTTCCGGATTCGTAATCTGGTTCTTTATCAATTCTTTCCATCTTTTATCCATTTGGATAGCGGGCCCTGCTCGGTACTGTTTACCACCTCATACCGAGCCCATCCCAGAAACAGCAGTATAATCTAATAGGTGTAGACATGTGACAGCTTCAATGCAGATGCCTGTAAATATTATGCATGTTCCAGGGGGAGCCAGGATCAGATGGTGCTCCAGGAATTCCTGGCATCCCAGGAGAAGATGGAGCTGTGGGACCCAAGGTAGGGCCAGATTTCATTTTGGGGACAATTTTAACCTTATTTTAACAGCCAGCTGAAAAATAAAATGTGGGTGTAAAGGAACAGATTGGATACTATTTCACAAGAGGCCATACTCTACATTGGTGACTTAAGTCTGAAAGTTACTCATATACAGAGTTGCGTTACGTACACGCTTAAGCTGAGTTTCTGGGCTCCTCTTTCAGTTTACTAAATAACCTGCTTGTTGTGTATGCCTCTGGGGTTGCCAGGTTTTTCTTGAATAGAAACGGAGATGGGGCATTTGCCTTTAAACTAGAAAAAAATGGGGGATAGAAAATATGGACTTAAAAAAGTGATGACACTTTTTCTGTAGTGCAGTGTAATAATATGCAATATAAAAGCAAGTCAAGTTTTGGATAAAAGTGTCCACAAAATAATTGTAAACAAACATTGTAAGCTTTTTGGTAAGTTTTCTTACAAGAGACAGGCAAGAGACTTCGTAGCAAGTGCAATTTATGTATTAATCTTTGTTCCTCTTGGTTTATGTTCCACGGCACATATGGAATGTTAGGGTGAGATGGGCTTACCGGGTCTGCAAGGTCCTGATGGTGCAGCAGGAAGAGGGATTCCAGGAGAAAAGGTACATCTTCATTTGCTCTGTAGGGTGGCTGGGGTTTGATCTTTATGTCTCAAATGATATTAATATATTATGAGATTGCATTGATTTATTATCACTTACTGATGTGCATTATCATGTGGTGCATTACATGAAGATGAAGAGGATTAAAAATTTCTGTTTACACAATATTCATATTGTGACAAGCAGCCTTTGCTGCCTTAGAGACACTTTGGTTTGGTTTTACAGTAAAGTTAATGATACAGTCTCATTGTACAGATATCATTGGAACTTGGGGATATGAACTGTGTTATGAATTATGAATGATGTGGTGATGTGTGATGTCACTGAAGGGTGATCAAGGTGACAGAGGGGTTCGTGGTCTTCCAGGATCTCCAGGACCTGCAGGACCACCGGGGGCGAAGGTGAATATTGAGTCACCCTTTAATAAATAATAAATTATAATCCCTGGCAAATTGCCATGCTATAACACTTAGGGATGTGTTGGTTATTGGAAAATAATAAACGTCATGGTGTTAACAGTAACCCCGCTTCATACTGGGTCACATCACAAGACTCCATCATTGATTATTTTCCTATAACAGCACACCCCCAAGGGTTTAATTCCTTTAAAACAATTAAACAATAGGATGAATGTGGTATAACTTAATGACTGAATGCTGGCTGAATAATTAGTTTATGTGCAGCATCTGTTATACAAATTCTTTTGAATTAACTGTTACTATAGAGATGATAATGTATTAGATTAATACAAACTTAATATAAACTTGGGATTTGACTTGCGGCCAGAACTACTGTCAGAACTGCTGTTATAGAAAATAAATCAACACCAGAGCGCTGTGGTATAAGCAGGTTTAATGCACACGTGGCTTTCTGCTTCCACTTTACTGGTTTGAGATTCACATGGTAAGCGGTGGGATGTTTACAGACAGGGATGGGGATGTGATAATAGATGTCTGTGGATGAATATTGGTTTATTATTCTAGGGAGAACCTGGTAGTCCTGGGATGTTGGGGATGCCTGGGCCCCCAGGGTTTGGATATCCTGGTTCAAAGGTAAATAAATAGTAATGCTTTGTCAGTAATGATCCTCACAAATTTTGTTTTTAGTTTTCAGCTTGTTTTTATGAATAATGAATGAGGGAAATTATATCAATAATGCATATACTGGGCAAACCACAAACATCCGGTGGTAACAACTTGATATGGACTTTACAGCAATTCCAGAGAACTGTGTTGCTCTCAGACTGTACATAAGGTGACAAAGTAAATTGAATTTCAGTGCGTTGTATTTCTTATGTCCCACTCGGACCCGGAGACCCAGGGGTCCCGCACCAACCTCTCGGTCCTTAGCCTGAACGTCCCGGTTTCCACTAAAATTGTTGGACACAAATTAAGTTAAAAAAAAAATTTGCGTTATTTTGAGGCACAAATGTTCTTGCTCTATTTTTAGGGTGACAGAGGACCACCTGGACCGGTGGGACCACAAGGGTTACTGGGAGAAGGTTACCTTGGGCCTCAGGTGTGTGTGTGTTACTCAAATAGCTCAAGGGTTAATTTTAAAACCATAGAAGCAATAGCCTTTGTAGTGACTCGTCAGAGGTTCATTTAAACGTGGTACTATTCTAATCTTTAGGCATTCTTTTGGAAGAATGAATGAGTACATATAATGTATTACATTTAAAAAACTATTTATTTTTTCAGTCTGCAGTTTCTATCCCTAAATATTTTCAGACTTAGAGGCAAACTGTTGTGTTTAAAATTGGTGATCTATCTTTGAACCAGACTATTCTGTTTTTTAAATGGTCTTACACACTGTAAACTTGTATGCTTAATCAGTCAGTAATGATCACAACAAGCCCCACCTCAAAGTACCATTCAATCCATTAGCTGTAACTACAAGAAATATTCATTCTTGAAGGTTCAAAACTATACAACTGGATATATTTGGAACTGGACCAGTGGCCAATGGCAAAAGCACAGCTGCAGTTTTCTGGTGCCAAAAGTTCTGGTACTTTGCATAGTGGAAAAAGGCATTGTATGGTGATAGACAAGAAAGACCCTCATCTGGGTTTATGCCCTTAAATTAGGGACTTCCTGGATTGCCTGGAGTACCAGGAGAAATGGGGCCAGAAGGAAAAGGACTACCAGGACCTAAGGTAATGTTCATGTTATTTTTATTAGAAAAATTCGCTCATGTCTTTTGTTTATGTTTAGCTAATGGAAGCTCTGCATTGATAGGGGAACAGAGGTTCACCTGGGGCTCCTGGGCCACCTGGGCCACCAGGGATAGGACAATTAGGACCAAAGGTAACCTTTTTAGATCTATTTAAGTAGACTAATACCGGAACAAAAAGATTTGTCCGTTCATGCTTTGTCTTCGGTTTACTTCCAGGGTGCGACTGGTCAGCCGGGTCCTCCTGGTCCTCCAGGTCCACCTGGTGAGGGCATTCAGGGCCCAAAAGGAGAGCCTGGCTTCCAGGGACCACAAGGCCCCAGAGGTATCACAGGAGATGGCCTTCAAGGACAGAAGGTGCTGGAAACTCAGGATTTATTATAATATAGTAACAAAGCAGGTTAATCATGACTGAAATATGAGTTATGTATGCTGCAGGTAAACAAAAACTTGCCCAGTTATCTTATCAATCTCAGTGGTCATTTTCCTATGGAAGTAGTTGGATCAAGAAGTAATTGTAAGATGACATGATGTAATTTTGTATACAGTAAGTCACAGCACCAGATAAGTTAGGGAAAAAGAGAAACAGAACCATATAGAGTATGTCCTGATAATATTTACTGAATGTGCTCTGGTTTCAGGGGGACAGGGGTTTGCCTGGTGAGCGTGGGAGAAAAGGAGACAGCGGAGAATTCGGAGCACCTGGACAAACAGGAGCAGTGGTATTATCACAACTGCTGTATATTTAATATACTAATTAATTGTAAATAATTACCTAATAATAAAAGCCATTATGGAGATAATAATGAAACACCTGTCACTCAACAATATCACACACATTTCGTCTATCTATCTATACATAGAGAAATAAATGAGTAATGAAATATTTTTATTGTAGGGACAACCTGGTGAGAAAGGAGATCCCGGCCTCTCGGTAAGAGCAAAGCCTACAGTTAATTAGATTTACTTAATTAAATTAATTACACAGATTTGGCTGCAAATTAGTACAGAGACTGATGCCTTTCATTTCTTCAACAGAGAGAAGAAGTGATCAAAATAATCAGGGAGATCTGTGGTAATACAGCACGCCCACTTGATCAAAACATCATGATAGCATCTAATGTTTAATTATTACATGATTTTTATTTAAACTTTTTATTATTTAATTGTTATTTTTAAAAAAAAAACCTTCAGTTGTAGGGTTCTTCTTCTTCTTCTTCTTCTTCCTCTTCTTCTTCCTCTTCTTCTTCTTCTTCTTCTTTCGGCTTTTCCCTTCAGGGGTCTCCACAGCGAATCATCACTCTCCACCTATCCCTATCTTCTGCATCCTCAACACTTGCGCCCACTAGCTTCATCTCCTCATTTATTACCTCCATATACCTCCTCTTTAGCAGCTGTAGGGTTCTTCTTCAGTTTTTTTATGCAAATGTACAAACTGGAAGAAAAATTCTTCTGAATGCATGTACTCACTCCAAAAAAAAAGTGCTAAACTGTACCCTTCCTTTAGGAACTTAAGGACTGCTCTTTGTAATTTGTTGTATGTAGTGTATTATGATTTGAAAAAGATGAGCTCTATATTTAGCATGTTCCTCCAGGTTGTGGTCTGAGGTGCAGTGAGAGTCCAATGGAGCTTGTGTTCATAATCGACAGCTCTGAGAGCGTCGGCCCTGAGAACTTTGAGCTTATGAAGGACTTTGTGAACGCTCTGATAGACCGCGTGGCTGTGAGCCGTGAGGCTACACGTGTGGGAGTTTTGTTGTACAGTCATTCTGACGTGGTGGTGGTCAGCCTTCAGCAGCTCATCGACCGCACCAGCATTAAAGCCGCTGTACGTAAGATGCCCTATCTGGGTGAAGGTACTTTTACAGGAAGCGCCATCAGCAGTGCCACGCGGTTGTTCCAGGCCTCACGGCATGGCGTGAGGAAGGTGGCTTTGTTGCTGACAGATGGCCAAGCGGACAGACGGGATGCGGTGCAGCTGGAGGTCGCCGCAGAAGAAGCACACGCTGCCGGAATAGAGATGTTCGCAATCGGCATAGTGAATCGCAGCGATTCAGATTACAGCCAGTTTCAGCGAGAGATGAGGTCCATTGCTTCAGACCCAGATGAGGAGCATGTCTACCTCATCCATGACTTCATGAACTTGCCCAGTATGTAGCATTTTATTGGCTTGGGATTAGAAATCACAACCTGCTGTTNTGGAGACTGAGATACTGAGTCGGATCTGTGAGCTGGAAGATGGCTTGGTGCTCAGCTCAAACAGGATCATCAGCTTCCCAGCTGGCAACGAGGTGCAGGGGCATTTTTTTTCATAATTCACTTCATTTCATATCAGCTACGGTAACTTTCACAAAGATTCCTTTATTATCAAGTACAAGAATGATCAAATAGCGTATGTTAGATATTATTAGGAAATAATCAGATTATATTTCTGAATGTGTTATGTGCCTGTGTTGATTCTATTCCTCAATAGAGGCTTTCACTCTTGTTATTAATTTCCCTAGTATATATTCCCTCTTCCTCTCCAGCCTGAACCTCCAGCGGGGTTTAAGACTCCCTTCTCAAAATCGGATGAAACCGGCAACGGGAGGACGTCAGTGTTCGAAAAGGATGTTAATGTTTTTACAGCAGGGAACAGAGTGAGTCTCCAACCTCCTGCCGTGACTGTGACAAGACCTCGGCCTCCCAAAAATGTCCTGTTTGACCCTGAGATCAGCTCTCCTTCACAGATTCAACCTCCAGCACTCCAGCCTGGAGCAGGTACACACCTACACTGTGAAAGTTAAAGTTGCCAGGAGAAATCAAGAGAAATAACGAAAGCCTGTGTTTGTGTAAATGCATTCACGGTGAATATCCATACATTAACAACAACCATTTAAATTCTTCCAAGCGCAGCAATCTACCATTTTAATATTATTGAACAATGTTTCACCAAACATGTCTAACACTGAATTACAGATATATGTAGTGACAAGTAGATACATTTGGAAGTATCTGGGCTTGAAGGCATACAGATTACTTAATCTTAGTCTTTGCAATTACATTTACTAAATACAGTCTTATGACATATACTGATATATACTTTCATTAGCCTCCTTCTAATGCCTTTAGTCTAGGCTAAAATATTCATTAGGACTGGAGACTCCTTCCGAAATTGTTTAATAAACATCTCCTTACAGAAAACGTCCCCACATCAACATTTATACATTTTTCTTGGCTGAATAATAACTCTGTTTTTAATCCATGTATTAGTATTATTAGATTAGAGCGTCCGCCATGCAAATCTCTACAAATGAGTTGTTTCTATAGTAACACTAACAACATGTTAGAACGAGCGCATTAATGTAAACCTCTGACTTGTGTTGTAGCTGTAGCTGTTAGAGAAAATTACACACGTTCTGACCAATCAGAATCGAGAATTCAACACCGCTACGGTGTAATGCATTTTAAGGAATGTATTGTTACATAAACTATTGTTTTAAAGCATCAAATACGCTGAATAATTGTAATAAATCTTCAACATGGATATAATGACAGATATATAATGACACAGATATATAGTGACTGTAACATGTAACAGTATGAGGACAAGTGATATGTTCTTTATGTTAGAAAACATGGAAGAAATGTTTCTTGCCATGATCTAAACCCAAAAAAGTGCAGTGGTATGATTGTCAGCATTTTGAGGAAGTCCTGTGTGAGCTTTAGCAGGTCCGTAATCTATACTGAGAAGCACAATGCCTCATTATCTGCTGCTAAATGTGATATAAGGCTGAATTATGTCCATGATATATATATATATACGACAAACAAAGGTCGATGTCCGACACGTCTCTCAGAACTGGGGCCCGGCACGTCCTCGATACTCTATTTCACCATGATCGATCCTTTGGCTAACGCCTGTGCCCAGTTCTGGTATGGAGGTTGCCAAGGCAACAGCAACCGCTTCGACACACACCAGAGCTGCATGGACACTTGTGTGAAAACATGACATGGCTCAGAAACTTCACCCAGTTCCTCGCTTTTAGTGCAGTAAATGGGAAAAGATGGAAAGTTTTATCTGGTTGAACTGTAAAAGAAACACTTACGCTTAAGTAGTGTAAATACAAATGAACAAATTGTTACTGCTTTTTATTAGGACATGTGAATAGTACAGTGTGTGTGTACTGAAAGTGTAAGTGGTAAAAAGGTATTGATTTTCATTTGGATGTGATTTGCAGTTTATACATAAGCTTATTTTGTGAATCCCCACACGAAAATATCCTTTTATTGATTGTCACACCATCACACTACACCGAGCTGCACTTTATGAGAATTTTTTTTTTAATTATTTTACCATAACAGCACATACTAAAGTGTTTTATTCCTCTTACTCGACTTTGCCAAAGTAACATTTTTTTTATTTATTAAAGAGCAACACAGCAAACTTTATTTTCATTTACAGTTTGTACTAAGTTGTAGAACATCCATTAAAAGACGTTAGTTCCTGTTGTCACTTATGTTAGTACAGCTATAAACAGTTGCTCCCTCAACTGGCCTCGCTTTCTCTTTCTCTTGAAGTTAATAAGACTCCTTCCACAAATACAAACAGGAAAGCTATTTCTTTGTTATCATTTTTTCTACAAAAATCATGCTATCACGAACACACGCCATTTTGTTCAGACAGCAGGTGGTAATTCGCGTTGCGGCCAGCAGAGGGCAGTAAACAACCTGAAACTGCGCTGTGCTGAAACACCAACGTAGAACCAAGCGCCACTTCCGGGTTTACAAGGACGCTGTGGGCTGAACTACAAACATCCCTTCACTTCCCTTATAGGTGAACTTTGTAGGGTGTTAAATAACGGCTTTTATATTATTATCGAGTGCACTATATATCATACAGTGCGCTATTTGGGTTTGAGACACTGTGTGTGTGTTTGTCTTGTGCTCTTTCGGTAGTTTACTGGAAAACAGTGGATGTTTTAAAATGGCTGGAGTATTGTAAAATCTTGGAATATATAGGACACACACACACACACACACACACAAACACAGAGGACATTCATTTGTCCCCTTGCTATGGCCAGTCCAGCCCATGTGTCCAGGGTCCGAGCCCTGTATAAGAGGATCCTCGTGCTGCACAGATTCATGCCCATTGATCTGAGGGCTCTCGGTGATCAGTATGTGAAGGATGAATTCAGAAGACACAAATCTGCATCTCCAGAACAAGTCCAGGTCTTCATGAAAGAATGGGAGGTAAAGGGGTTGGGGGGTTCGATTCCTGCCTCTGCCTTTGCCTTTGTGCATGTTCTCCCTGTGCTTCAGGGGTTTCCTCTGGGTAACCCCTTTCAAAATTCCTCCCCCATTCAAAAGACGTGTGTTGAAGTGAAGTGACTTTGTGGCCAAGTGTGGTGACCCATACTCGGAATTTGTGCTCTGCATTTAACCCATCCAA
>CM074973.1:4121670-4143180 GCA_037577455.1 Pangasius macronema
ATGTTACCAGTGGTTTGCACCTTGTTGTAAACCGTCTGTATTTACATTCATGAAGGTGTCTCTTGATTGTAGATTT
The DNA here is from genome assembly GCA_037577455.1 of Pangasius macronema. NCBI lineage: Eukaryota > Metazoa > Chordata > Actinopteri > Siluriformes > Pangasiidae > Pangasius > Pangasius macronema. The sequence goes on from CM074973.1 coordinate 4,121,747, forward strand.
TGACAATGATACACCAACCTTCTCCAGAGTATTCTTGACTTCTGTTGATGTTGTGAAGGGGCTTTTCTTCACCAAGGAAAGGATTCTGCAATCATCCACTTTAGTTGTCTTCCATGGCTTTCCAGGCCTTTCGATGTTGTAGAGCTCACCAGTTTCTTCAAATGTTGATTTGGCCACACCTAAGGTTTTTGCTATATCTCTTATAGATTTATCTTGTTTTTTCAGCCTAATGATGGCCTCCTTCACTTGCCTTGAGATCTCCTTAGACTTCTAATTGGTAGCTCCAGTCGAAAAGCTGCCAAATGCCAACTCAATACCTGATATCTACTCCAGACCTTTTATCTGCTTCATTTGTCTTGAAGTAACGAGGGAATGAACCGCACCTGGTCAATTAACTTCCTGTCAGTCAATTGTCCAAATACCTTCGAGCCCCTGAAAATGGAAGCACTTTGCTGAAAATGGCTGTAATTCCTAAATGGTAAATGCCACATTTTTGTGGAACCTCTTAAAATAAAGATGGAAGTCTACACTTCGATCACATCTTGATTGTTTTATTTCAAATCCATTGTGGTCGTGTATAAAGGCAAAATCACAACAACTATAATTGTACAAATACTTCCAGACCTAACTGTATAGTGTTTGGCTCTCATGAATGAGTGGCTTTTAAAATTGCTATACCAAACAGTTATAAAGCCATTAACATCACAGTTGGGTGTGTCCAAAAGAGTTAAAAAAAAAAAAGAGTAAAAAAAAGCTTTAGCCTTTTATGAACAGATAATTTGATTAGACCAAGTGAACAGTTTTATCCTTGGTGTGGAATTTGTATTGTTCGCCAGTTGACCGTTATAATTAGGGCTTTAAACCACAGGCATTCCAGACAATACATTATGATTTCAATTCTTAGGGCAACAATTCAATATTTGACAAAACCTTTGAACCCATTATGATAGAATTTCGATTTAGTAGCCTCCGTCAATATGTGACAGTGTCTAGATTTTTACTATATCGTAGCTAGCTAGCTAGTTATTTAGAGTAGGCTAGCTTACTACCATTTACCATAGAGATGTGCGTAGCTTTGGGGCAAGCCAATATATTCCCTTCAACCAGAACTTGTACAGTATCTTAGCTAGCCAGTATCTTAGTCCAGTAACATCATGTTAGTTCATTCTTAGGGTTAGTTCATTATGCAGGACCAGGAAGTAGCTGTGAGTCTCTTTTTTCTAATACTCAGTGACAGTTATGTGTACAGTGTACAGTCCTTACCATGCACAGCTGAACACAGCTTTGAATTCTCTTTGAATGCTTACTGACTTCCAGTTTAATCTGTGCAGCAGAGAATGACGCAGCACAAACCCACGTTACAAAATATTTATACACGAGTAGCTCTGTACTTCCACCACACAGGTTATTGGTCAGGATGTAATTACATTTATAGCTCCAGAACAGCTTTGACACTGAAACATTAATAAGCTTCATAATTACCATAAATGATGCTTAAATGCATTCCCTGTGGTGCTCATCACGAAGTGGCTGCTGAAGTAGATTCACAAACAAAGCATCTACGACACTAAAACATCTGATTTATGCAGAAATTCAGGCTCTGTACGTGTGTTGGGCAATGCTAGTGTAAAGATTCATGTTAGCTTGGTGCATATGCCTTATTGATTACCAAATCTCACTGTGCACAGATCTATGTGTATTGGATGCTGAAGATACAGATTATATAGATCAAAGAATTGATTTCCTAAGATCCCAAATAAATCATACTAATCATAATACTTTGCATATGCTATCTGGCAAACTGTTGCAAGAATATTTGCATTAATGATGTGCAAAGTAGCGGAAGATATGTAATAAATATATATTTAATCGACATTGAGTCAGGGTTTGTGTGTGTTCTAACTGTTCTTGATAGCCGTGGTGACCTTCTGACCTCCTTGTGACGGCAGGATTACACGCTGCAATGAAGGAGACAAATAAGTATAGAAAAGAGCAACAGCGAAGGCAAAAAAAAATGCAGCAGGGGCCAGCAGTTGTGAGAAAGGTAACTTCAGATAATATAAAAAGTACAGCTTTGAATTTAAAAGATCTGGGATTTAAAAAGAAAAAGGCATAAGCATACAAATAAATAAATAAATAAATAAATAAATAAATAAATAAACTTACTAGGCTTGTAAATTTATAAAATTTTTATTTTATAAAATTTAAATAAAAGATGAGTAGTGAGTATTAAGCATTTCTTTTTTAAATTAATCGATTTTACACTAAATATTTCTATATGGAGACCAGTTACTTAGACGTCATGACACGATTGCCACAATAACGTTAGCATTATGCTCAGTATGCATCACACGTGTAATGTAATTGGGCATCGTGTATATACAATTGTAAGATGTGTGAACTAAACCATCTTTGGAGCAGTGATCCTAGTCGTAATTTCAAGGAATATCCTGTTATTACGGCTTTGCTCATGTGAAGGACTCAGTCCTCTGTAGACCCTGTAGTCAAGCATCCTGGACGTTTCTGTAAACCAGGGACCAAGTGTAGACCTAGTTTATTTTAAATAAGCATGTATAATACTTTACATGTGGCTTCCTCTATTTCTGGAATATGGTGAAATATGTGTGCGTGTGTGTGTGTGTGTGTGTGTGTGTGTGTGTGTGTGTGTGTGCGTGTGTGTGTGTGTGTGTGTGTGTGTGGAAAATCAGCTGAAGATCCCAATATCGTTTTTGCCATAACTTGACAAGCGATATTGTCTTCATACAAAATCTCATTTCCTACTGTCAAGAAGTAAAACTGGAAGTGCAATTCAGCATTCTTTAAAAATGCAATATAAACTTTTTCTTAGAAACCTGACAAACACGTAGTACGTATACCGCACTGTAGGAGAAGGAGCCATAAATGTAACAGAGTAATATGATCACCACTGTAAATTCATTGCCTCTTCCTATCTAGGAATAATTATGAGGCACCATAATGACTTATATAGGCTGAAAAAAACCTGTGTGTTAGTTATCACACAGTTATCTCTCCAAACACTTATTTGATTTTGTTCCATACACACTGGAGCCATCGCGCTGTCTGTTTAGGAAGTGGTAAAGATTGCACATGATTTGAACAAATAAATGGTTCGAGGGTAAAGATTTTACTACTAGCAATAAGTTCTTGTTATACGACCTTTTTCAGGAGCTAATAATAACTTCACCTATGGCTAGTGTCAACACATGAGAAGGTGCAGCTCCCACGAGGATGAGTTAGCAACTAAAGATGTTCGCCAGACGTTTTAACAATCAGGAAGTAAGTGGTGTTATGAAGTGAGTAACTCTCTGCGGTGAGACTGGAGATTAATAATGGCCCTGTGAGTGGGGAACAGCAGTATAAGTCAAAATGAAAAATTCACCTGCGTATTAATCTTTATAATTAACATGTCATCTTCATCAGCGTCCGAGGATCAAATTGAAATTAAATTCTGAGTTTTACTCGATTTCACTTTGGTTAATGGCTTCCTTCATTGCCCACAACTACCTGCTGATAGTGGTGCAGTGGGAATTCATCTCTGCTGAAAGAGAGCGATGCAGCAGTGCTTTAGTCCTTTAATCTGTCCAGCTCATCTGTACACAAACTCATCAGCTTCCAAAGCTTCAGTTTTCATGCTAATACAGGATTGGTTTGTTACGTTCAACATTCATTACACGTTTGAGATTTCAAAATCTGCATGTTCACTCTGATGTATTATTCCCCTAAACGTGCATGCTAAAGCCTGCTACTTATTTAGTCACAAACAATTAACTAATTTTAATCCAGTTTCCATTTGCGCTCGCACATAATCTAATTCTCACTCGCTCTGTGAGCGTTTTTTCATCCTCCCTTTCATGAGATCGTCCAGCTGTTTTTTTTTTTTTAGCCATTCGTGTGGAGAGCGAGTGGGCGAATTATTATTACGTAGAGTGGGCAATGTGACTCAGAAATTCAACAAACAAGCAAAATTGTTCCACTTGATGTCCTTTATAATATAGTTAAAGGTCATTTTTGGAGACATTTATTTATTTTTTTAAAAAAAATCAGCTCTATTGTAAGACAAACTGCTTGTTATCCAGAATAAATAAATAAATAAAATAGGGTTTACTCAGAAGTACACTACTGAATGAAGATTTCAACACCGGTCATTTAGAGTGCACTAACTAATGAAAGGCAGAATACAAAAACAATACGGGCTTCTGTCAATTATCTCAGAATACAACCCTGAAACAGTAAAAAAAAAATCCATCCTATTCATCTTAGTACAGTCTGTTTACAAGCAAAATTAAGCTTCCAGTAACATGCTGGATTCTACAAATAACCTCTGAATGCCTATAAAATGGGATGAAATAGGCTCAGAAGGATTTTTCAGCATTAACCTGTTCTCTGTCTGCACATTTCCCTTCCCTTAATCTGCAGATGAAAGGTGGCAAAAAAGATTTACAGGGTGTTTCTACTTTTTTTCTTTCTTTAAATCCTTCTCTTTTGCTATTAGGCCTAATAAATAGGACTATTTAAAAATCTGGTCATTAATGCAGAGTGGATTTCTGTAAAGATGCTTTGTGACAGCGTCTATTGTTAAAAGCTTTAGATAAGTAATACTGAACTGAATTGAAAGTTGACATTTCACCCAGTATTATATATTACACCATGCTATACCAGACTACATTATACTACACTATACTATGCATATGTTCTGATGTTCTTCAAAATAAGGACTATTTTCCCATGTTAATCTTGCTGAAATATATCGACCAGGAGAGGGGTAAACATTAGACGTACCACGGAACACCGTGAAAGCCATCATCAACAAGTGGAGAAATTGGACAACACCAAAAACAGGATGTACCTCCAAAATTTACAAAAGAACAAGACAAAACCTATCGGGGAGGCTGCCAAGAGACTTGCGTAACGTTAAAGAAGGTGCAAGAATATCTGACGAGTACTGATTACACTCTGCGTGTGACAACAATTTCTCATTCTTCACATGTCTGGGGTATGGGGTTGGATGGATGGACAGAAGCCCTTGGCAAAATGATGAAATAATAATAATATAATTATATATAATAATTCCCGTAATTCCAAAAGGTATGTTTGGTGCAATCAAAATAACACCGTACCCATGGTGAAGCACGGTGGTGGCAGTATCATGCCTTCTTCACTGCTCTTCTTCAACCAGAACTCGGGCCTTTATCAAGGTGGAGGGAAAACAAGGGTGAATGGCTACAAATACCAGTCGATTTTAGTGCAAAACCTTCAGGTGTCTACTAGTAAGCTGCAGATGAAAAGGAATTTCACCTTCCAGCATGACAATAACCCAAAGCGTCCATTCAAATCAACAAAGGAATGGCGTAACCAAAAGAAGATCAGTGTTTCTGATTAGTCGAGCCAGAGCCCAGACCAGATCCAACTAAAAATCTGTGGGGTGACCTGAAGTGGGCTGTGCACATGAGATACCCTTACAATCTGATGGAGCTTGAATGTTTTTGCAAGGAAGAGTGAGAAAATATTGCCTAGTCAAGAATATTGCCACTTTGAAAGTCTGTGCGGTGTAATAAAATCAAAAGGTGCTTCAACAATGTGCTAGTATAAGGGTGTGCACACTTATGCAACTAGTTTATTGTAACTTTTTGTTTTTCTTATTTTTCCCCAAAATCTTTCTGACTGTTCAATTTAAGTTAAGTGACTGCACTTAATTTTTACAGGTTGTAATTTCACATCGAGGGTGGGAAAACATTCTGACATGATTTATCCTGGTTTCAATTTTTCACCTCGCAAAACCCTGCCATTTTAATAGGGGTGTGTAGACTTTCTTTTTTAAAACCCATTGTACGTATTGACAGACATCCACATGAACACTCCACTACAATTTCAGATTAACTGCAGATTAACTTGTCCAGTGTTATGACCAGTCACATGGAAAACTGCCTGTAATGGAAATACTCTTTACACAGGCCCGTTCTTTCCTCTTATCCCTCTTCTATGAAGAATAGCGTTCTCTAAAAGCTTCAGTTTGACACAATCCACTCAGCCCCATATTAGTCACTTTATAACTGGTGATTTGTCACGGCTCCATTGTTTGAATAGAAAATTACACTGCAATTATAGGTTATGTAGGCAGCTTCAGCTGCCATTTTGCCATTGTGTGCTGTTGTCTCTGGACTCCAGTAGTTTTCATGCATTCCATAACTCTTAAGTAAGAGCAACGTGGACTATTAATTGCAACACCTAACTACTTGTACTGACATTCTGCCTTATGAACAAAATCAACAAATCAGAAACTTCGGAAAGTATTTGTTGTAGAGCGCAAATGTTTTATAGCACTGTAGATCACAAAACATTGCGTTATAGGATTCATTTTTTTATAGGATACATCATTTAATACCATATATGCATAGAAACTACAGGATAATGTTTTTAAAAGGCGCATTAGTCATCAATAATGGGAAGCATGAAGAATGAATATACAGCATACACAAAAGAATATTGATCAAAGATGTGCAGTGTGGTTTGTATTAAATCTGCGAATGTAAGTGTGAATTTAAATCAAAGTCAGAGCCAGGAAAAGGGATCGTGGGGGTCAAAGCAGAGCGGCGCTCCTTCCTGTTAAATGGAAATCTCAGTGTCACCTGCTGCCCAAACCCTATTTACACTTTACATTAGCAACACAACTCACCAGAAATTACCTCCTGGATTACGTCTTGGGTTCTTCCTCAATACATCTGAGGAAATATTCCCTGAAATATTTCTATATGGATCTGAAAGCCAGTGTTTAAAACTCTACAGAATAAAACTCTCCAAATCAACTTTTGCTTGGCTGTTATGTTCTCATATTTTAGATTTGTTCTAGCCAAATCGAATAACACAGAGTGCTGCTGTAAACGTCTCTGCTTTATATCCACTATGGAAATGTTCTGTTATTGTCGTGGTTCTTGTACATTAATCTTATTTTGGGTTTGCGTGCTACGTCGCATAAAGGTTTTCAAAACGCTACGACATGTTTTACTTGGATATCGTGCTACTATAAAACAGAAGTAGTACCATAAAGGCAATTATGTAGCTCTAAGGGCAATGTAAGGATTGAGAGAAAAAGTGTGCTTAAATGTGTTCTATACGAACATAAAAAAGTCATTAAGACTCTGGAGGACTGTAGTTGAATAATGGATGTTTGTTCTGTCTGTTGTCTCAATGGCCGTTTTGCACATTTTGCTGCATTTGCTTTCAGATGGCACAGTGTTCCCTGTGTCTGGAGGATATTTAGAGCCACGGTTCTCAGAGTGGGGTCCGTGAATCATAAGCAGGGTGTGTGATTTTTTTTTCTTATTATAAACAAGTCAGCCTATAAATAATGTCAACTTGAATTAATCATCTAATGTAGGATTTTGACTTCATTTTTTACAGTGAACTGATAATTAAAGCAGAGACATTTAAGGCAAATTAACACTGATGATGTGTCTACGTTTAACGGCTAAAACCATTTATCAAGTCCTGGATGATGTCTTTAGAAAAGAAAAAGAAAAAAAAAAGAGAGAGAGAAAATCTGGTCATTAATGGAGAGTGTATTTCTGTAAAGATGCTTTGTGACAACGTCTACTGTTAAAAGCTTTAAATAAGGAAGAAAGTGAATTAAATTGAAATTTGACCCTTGATCCAGTCATACTGTATACAACCTTGACTCACCATAAAAACCATCTAAATGTACGTTTAGTCACATGTTGTATCGACACAGTGTTTCTAGTGGTTTAAGTTAGTGCTCTTCTCTCAAGGTTAAAGCTGTTGTACTGGCCATAGCTGTAATTTCATCTCCGAATGTGGGGAATGAGACAAAGCTTGTTGTGGAGTGATAACCTTGAGCAGGAGGTTTGTTAAAGCAAGGCCCTGAGTGAAAAGGTTTGAAAACGATGGCTGGAAAGTCCTCATTTTTAATGATTTTTTAACTGTCAAGGTAAAACATCCCAAGATGGCATTTATATGCGACAGCCAGGAGACATTTATAAATAAATATAGGAGATAGTAAAAAAAAAACAAAAAACTGCAGCACAGGGAAACAAGATATTTCAGAAAAATTCCTTCATCAGCAGTTACAAAAAAAGTTATAATTACAGTCATCGCTTTCGTTTGGGAAGAACTTTCCTTGCACATAGCAGAGATGCTGAAGATCTTAGGACCTTCTCAGAGCCTTCTTAATGGGCATTTTTGGTGTTCATTCTCACACTCCTACTGGTAAAAAGTGTTATAAGTCTTTCCCAAATCCAGGAAGATCTGAGGGCTTATAATCAATGCTTAAGCCTGAGCAAAATAGATAAAAACTGTCATTCCAAATCTTTCTAATGCTTTATGCTACACTGCACAGGGGTGTTTAACAGTATAACAGTGCGATGGCCATGGATAGTAATATTCATAAGGTAGAATGTAAATGGATCTCATCTATTTTCTCATGAACTTTGGGTTGTATCTGGAGTTAGCTACAACAAAATTTGTGCAAAAAAAATTAAATAAAAGATCTGTCTAGCCAGCTTTCCACTGTCTAGATAGCTGACTAAATGCTATCATATGACAGCTGCTAATGAAGAAGGATGAAATCTAGTGTGTGCTTCCTCCAAGAAACGCATGACACCAAACTGCTGCTCGTGCTGCATCACAGGGCAGCGTAACTATACTGAGGAAATCTTAAGCTCACAGACTCCCATGATTGGCTGCTGTGATTGACAGGGGAGAGAGAGTACTCCATCCCTCCCACCCAGACAGCGCCAGTTTTGCCCTCTTGGATTCCCGGCCACAGATGGCTGTGGCCATGTCAGCATTCAAACTTGTGACCTGGAGACAACAGGGCAGATGCTTTTCTGTTGCTGCACTTACACTTACAAACCAACGGTTTGTTATTATTATTTCACAAAATAAGAAAGCGTGTCATCCCGGCTCCAGAGTGGCGCAATGGTCACAAACATCGTAAGTGAAAATCCCAGCACTGCCACAGCCACCCGTGGCCAGGAGTCAGAGGAGCTAAACTGGGCGTTCTGTCTGAGTGGGACGGAAAAACGTGTTACTCCCTGTCAATCGTCAATCACAGGGACTCTAGCACTTTCCTCGGTGTTATGTTGTCCTCAAACCAAAGAATCAAGGATTTGCACTGCTGCTGCTTTTTATGGGCTATTTCTTGAGAAGATGCTGCGATAATCCAAACAATATGATTGAATTGTATGCTTGAATTTATCGTACAGTTCCACTGTTAATAACGTGTGCAATATATGGACAATAAACTCTCAATATCTAACTCTCTCTCAGGAAACAGTTCATGTGTGTGTGTGTGTGTGTGTGTGTGTGTGTGTAAGACTGTGCCATGGTGCCTAAAAAGCCAGCAGAATATATGGACAAAGTATTGCTCTGTTCATGTAGTGTATAATTGAACGTTTACCCTTCGCTTCCCCCTTCCTCTAATAACACAAGTAAACGTTATGAGTCAATCCAGTGTAATAAGGAGTGATGGAGTGATGGAGAACACACAGTCCCTCCCTCGTGGAAATAGACTCGACATATTCGACACGAAACACACGCCATTCCCGCCTCAGTGCGAGTGAAGTAACTCATTCGTACCGTCTCGGAGCTGTGAGTGATTGATGGTGTTCTCTGCGCAGGAGGGCAAAATGTTCCTGACTGCATTAACAGCGAGGGACTATCTAATCACACACATCTCCATTTGGGAAAGGGACAGTGACATCATATCGGATCAGTACCTATGAATCATCAGGTTTGCATTACAGAGGTGCACTATTATTACGTCCCACTCAGGACTGTCTTTGCAGATGTTATGCTTACTGATGTGTACTGGAACAAACAGGGAAGGGCAGCACTTTCAGACTGCAAAATTATTTTCTCGCCGAGTGCAAAACCTTGGTGGCAAAACCAATTAAAGCGTCCTTCTTAGAATGGGAGTGGGGCATGGCAGTGCATTTAGTGAGAGAGCTGAACAGCTCATCCAGACAGTCAATGCCTTTTTTTTTTTTAAAGAAAATATGAACTAATTCTCATGTGATCACAGCTTGCAACCAAATAAATCCTCTAAATGAAGATTCTGTCATTTCTTGATGTTTTAGTGAGTGAAGGACAGATGCCGCTTGTCAATCATTAAAAGAGAAAATCACAAAGCAGACTCCCTTGATGATTAGTTAGTTGGTATTTATTTTAAACACTAGCTGAGATTTTTATTCCATTTAAATGTAACTGAAAGTTTATCAGTAGTAATAATAATAATCATCATCATCATAATCATCATATCCAAATTGACAGGTGTGTACTTAGAAATGATATAAATATGGCTCTCAAGAGTCACAAGAAGCCATAACATGATGCCAGATTTCCTCAAAGCAGTTAAGCTCCTCGGACAAAAAATTAGTCACGAGTGTCATTTCTTTCTTAATGCTTGGTTACGCCTCTCCTAACAGCGCCAGTTCTGTGTCAGCATCAGTGTCTTGTGAGAGTTCCTGTTAATGTTAGCCCACTCCTCCTCTGCCTGGGAGCAATTCAGCTGGAGTCTGTGACCTGCATCAGTGTCGGAAAACTTCACAATTACACACATTTACACAATTACACCACTTGTCACTATAGGAAGAATAATATCTTAGAACGAATGCATTCATTTAAACATCTGAATTGTCTTGCAGTCACAATTAAGGTCGGAGCTACTGTTAGAGAAAACACCTCAATCAACACCTTCTGTCCAATCAGAATTGAAAACCCACCCGTCTCCTTCACCAACAGTTTAATGATCCTGGTGATAATTGCTATACTGGTATCCTTATCGCAAATCTTACACTTATATTCCAGTTTACTCGTGTCTAGGATTCCTAGTCTACACTTCAGTGTAAGCCAAAGGACTTTTGGTGCTGAGTCATGGTTTCTCCCAAAGTTTCTTCATGTCAGTTTCATCTTATAGAGTTTTCCTTTGACACTGTTACCTTTGGTCTGATTACTAAGTAGCTGAGGCGTTGATATCTGTGTGTCTTGCACTGCCACTCTGCCATAAAGCCCAGTTCGGTGGAGTGTTGCAGTGATGGTTGACCTTCTGCAAGTTTCTCCCATTTCCACACAAGATCTCTGGAGCTCAGACAAAGTGACCATCGGGTTCTTGGTCACCTCTCTTACCAAGGCCTTTCTCCCCTGATTGCTCAGTTCGGCTGGGCGGCCAGCTCTACGAAGAGTCCTGGTTGTTCTAAACTTCTTCCTTTTAAGACTTATGGAGGCCACTGTGCTCTTGGGAACCTTCAGCAGAAATATTTTTGTAGCCTTCCCCCCTTCGACACAGTCCTGTCTCTGAGCTCTGCAGGCTTCCAAATCATGTCCAATCATTTGAATTTGCCACAGGTGAACTCCAACTGAAGTGAAGAAACATCTCAGAGATGATCCAGAGACATGGGATGCACCAGACAAATTTCAAGTGTCATAGCGAAGGGTTCGAATACTTATGCCAATGAGATATTTCCGTTTTTTTCTTTTTAATAAATTTGCAGATCTGGTATTTGCTTTGTCATTATGGGATATGGAGTATAAATTGATGTGAAAAAAATTATTTAAAGCATTTTAGCATAAAGCTGCAACACAGCAAAATGTGAACAGATGAAGGGGTGGGAATCCTTTCTGAATGCACTGTGTATAGATCTGTTTTAAGGCACTGGATTGTAAGGACTTTTTTTTAAACCATTTTTAATTTATTAAAGAACAACATGTCACACTTTATGTCAATAAAACATTATCATATGCTGACATCTTAGCAAGTTATCTACAGTATATCTGACAGCATAAGACCAGCTGTGCCAGGTTTCTCATTAAATTTGGCAGCGTTGAATACGCTGCAATAATGGACAATGTTAATTAAAGGCGCTGGACGTGGAGTTTAGGGGAATCACGGGCTACTAGAGGACAAGCTGAAGCAAAACTGTCTGAGCAATCCACCTGTTCATAGACAAAAAGCAAGTCAGTTTAGTGCTGTTGTTGAATTTTCTAGGTTTAGATATGAAACGCTAAAAGGAATCATTTTGTGGTAGCACAAAGGCTCTCATTAGAGCTGCTATCATCAGGTAGATAAGTGAGTGACGAAACATTTAACTTGAATTGTGAGATAAATAAAAGAAAATAATAATATGTAACTACAAAAGAAAACCATACAAGCCATACAATGAACAACAAGAAAAAAAATAAAAATAAAAGTCTGCACAATCAAAGCACAACACTCTTTTGATTTTTTTTTTGTAAAGAATGAAATGCATGAAATAGAAAAGTAAATACCTCACGTAGACTGATGAGCAAAGCTATTGATCGCTCAAGATCCTTTCACTTCAAATCGATGCTAGTTATCCAGGCATCATCGACTTTTCCTAAGACTCAAAAAGTGTATGCATACATGTACGTATCTAGCTTGCTAAGTAGTTAGCACGATAGCAAGGTAAGGTCATTTCATCAACTGTAAATCAAATGTTTCATATTTTTAACTACAGTAAGTTTAACTTCATTGTATATGAAACTACAGCACAGGAACAGATCCCTGGTTCAATCCTGAGCTTCGATTACTGGCTATGTGGAGTTTTGCCTCCCTGTGTATGTGATGGCTTCCTCTGGGTTCTTCGATTTAACTTTTAGATTAGCCTAAATATTATGCTAGTAATTGTGAAGCCAAGCACTTAATGATGCTAAAGCTAACTTATAGCTACCTCGAGTAATGTGGGGTAACATTACATTAGCTTAAATATTATGCTAGCAACTGTGAACGTGAACGCTTTAGCACATTATAGCTAACATATAGCTAACCTGAGCAGCATAATGTCATGTTAGCAAGATTGATGACATGACATAGCCTACAGAAGTGGTCATACCACCCCTAGCGTATTGGGACTGATCCTTGCAGAGCCCTCACAATTTAATAAATGTCCAGTTCAGTATTAGATTTGACATACTGCATGCTTTAACATTAACACATGCTTTATTGCTTTAACATCAACAATGACCTTTTAGTATGATGACATTAACATACACGTTTTATGGGTAACATCAATGTTAAACTTGAATTTGCAGCTTGGGGTGAACAGTAAAATGTTCACACATTTCATTGCTAACATTAAACTTAATTTGATTAGCACTCTGAATGATCATTTGTTTAGTTAACCGATCAATGTTGAAGATAATGCAAATAAGGCTGGCAGTAATAACACAGTGAACATAGATCGAAGGTTCTCCAGTCTGTGGCTTTTCTGAAATTTAATGGGCCAAAAAAAATTTAACAAAACTACCTTCTAAAAGACCTTTAGAGGGCATTTAGAAGGTCATATCATTAAACAAATATCTTGGGGGTAGTAACATTCATTCATTCATCTTCAGTAACTGCTTTATCCTGGTCAGGGTCGTGGTGGATTTTAGCCTATTCCAGGAACACTGAGCGATGTGAGGTGAGAATACATCCTGGATGGATCACCTGTCCATAACACATTCATATCTGGGATAAATGACAGTAGCAAAACCACCTACTGCAGTTGCGAGGAAACTGGAGAACCCAGAGGAAACCCCCATGGACAAGGAGAGAACATTTGAAGCTCCACACAGAGTAACCTGAGGCCAGGATTAAACCAGGGATCCTGGAGCTGTGAGCCAGCAACACTAAAAGAAAAAAAAAACCCAACAACATCAGATGGAAGCAGTGTGACCACACCAAGGCCTCAAGAGGTTAAATGTATTCCCTAATGAACAGGCTGGACCTGGTTTCAGACCAAAAAAAAACCAACAGATTGGAAACTAGGAGATTAGAGATGATGAAAATGTCTTTGCATTTCCTCTCTTGCAAGAGACTGTAGCATTTACCGGTCATTAAATAGATCAAATTTTCTGTGTGCAATTGTTTTTTAACATCCTTTGGCACAGACTGTGGTTGTGGATGTGGGTGTGAGCCATGAACATTTACTCTAGACTTTGAATGGATGTGGAAAACCTCTATCTCAGCTGGGATTTAGGAGGGAGGTGATCTTGAATATTGGGCTACCTTGAGTGTGCAGTAGCTCAGCAGTGATGGTTTGGTGCTACTGATCAGGAAGTTCAAATCTCTGGTCAGAAGGGTCATAAACTGAAACTGTTGAGTGCTTGACCAAGACTCCTAGCCCTCAACTGCTCAGCTCTGAACTTGGACTGGAGTCTCACTCATTTGTTAGGTGAGGTCACTTCAGATAAATGCATTTGTCAAAGACAGCAGAGGAAATATTCAGTGTATTTTATGGATGAATAAATCTTTAAACCTGTTCAAATTAAAAAGCTGAGATTCATTGACGCCAAAATACCAACTTCCAGTAAGAGTGGGTTTTTGGCATATTCTGTCACCCTCTGTGAAATTAAATGTATTTCCAATTGTCCTCTTCAACCTGATAAAAATGGACTTGAGTGAGTTTTGAAAGAATTTGCACCTTTGTCTTTGTAATTGCTGGGCACGTTTGGGTTAATGTCTACTTTCTAAAGTGTTCATTTCTGATCTGTCTATTCAGTTATTTTTATTAGTGCTGGAAGACATTTATAATTACAGCTAATAAATCATTCACACCATTTCAAAGGGCTTTTTGTAATACTAATTATTTTTATTCACAGTATAAAAGTTAAAGGGTTTTTTTTTTAGGACACATCTATGGTTCTGTCATATGTAGGGTCAGTTACAGTTAAATTCTTTATATTTGGCAGAACAAAAAACATATATAGTTATAGTCTGTTCTGCTTTGTTTTATTATACAGGGTGTCCCAAAAAGTTTCCAGACATAGGGGACCATGTATGCCAGCACTTCATTGGTTGTGCCTTCATCAGTTGGTGTTCATGGACGTCCACTTCTCAGTTGGTCCTCAACACTTCCAGTCTTTTAGAATTTGTTAATAAGTTTGGCAACCGTGTGGTGTGTGATGGGCTTTCCATGTTTCCTGTTAAATTCCATCACAACCTTGTGACAGCTTCCTGATCCAGCCGTGAAAATGATTTCAAAACGTTCTTCTTTAGTCAAAGGAATTCTTAAAGGCTGTCTGAAAAAATATATATAACATAAACTAAGTCTGAAAATTTTTGGAATATATTTTGCTGAAAAAGTGTTAATTTCCACTCTGTATGGAGACTTTTGGGACACCCTTACATCATAGTAATACTGTTGCTTATTTATTTATAATAAATTGAAATATTAATTAAAAGTTGGAAAAAAACAAACTAGGTTTTCTTGTCATTTTGTCCATGTTTCTATGCAAAGGGAGAAAATGTGCAATCCAAGCATACAGAGATGTTAATGATTAAGGTTAAGAGGTAGCTCAAAGACCCAGACGTATTTATAATAATGACAACTTTCTGGTCATTATCATAGACCTGTAACAGTAAAACTGTATTTCAGAAAGTGTTGTGCATGAACATCCTGGCACTAGAGATCACACAATATATGCAAGCGAATATAGCTTGCTGGTGAGACAGGTCAGGAGAGAATGGCCAGACTGGTTCGAACTAACAGGAAGGCTATGATAAAGCGAATAACCACTCTTTGCAACCATGGTGAGCAGAAAAGCATCTGAAAATGCAAAACATATCAAACCTTGAGGTGGCTAGGCTAGAACTGCACCAGATTCCACTCCTGTCAGCCAAGAACAAGAATCTGAGGCTACAGTGGGCCCAAACTCATGCAAACTGGACCGGTAAAGATCAAAAAGACCAAGAGATGTCTTTCCAGTCTGTAGATAGATAGATAGTTTTGACATTCAGGTAGAATGGAGATATATATATATATAGTGTATCATCAGCATAGCTAGGAAAATTAATGGTGTTTCCTAATTATATTTCAATATACAGCAACAACAGCATTGGTCTTAAAATGGATCTCCACAGCTAGCAAAAGTCATTTCAACTGTTGTCCTATTTTCTGCGATAATGGTCCGCATGTTTGTTTCCCGTTAGAGATCCAGGTCTTCTACTTTAACACACTGATCAGTCTACCTGGATATTTGATCTTTCTTTCCTGCCAAACCTGCACTTTATCATCACTAGCACATTTCCCTCCATTACTTTTTGCCCACTAATGCATCCTTATTTCAGATGATGTGTGGCTGCCTTCTGTCTTCTAAATATTTTTCTCTTCAGGAGAATATGAAATGTAGTTATAGTGGACTAAAGCATTGTGCCTTATTACGTTCTTGTTATGAATAAGGAGACATAATATATTTGAACTAGAACTAGACAGCCTTTGCATTTATTTAAAAAAAAAAAGTAGCCAAAGCTGTAAATCTGCTAATAAAATAAAATTTAAAATAAAAATAAATAAATAAAAAAGTCCAGTGCTTTTAGAATTGAAGCAGAAGACAGAATGTGTTTTTTGTGGGACTGAGATTTTTGTGATTTAAAATAATGTTTTAATGGTGCACTTAGGGTATCTCAGTATGTTTCTTCTTCATCCTGCTTAACTTGCTCTTTCGCCTGAGGAACACTTTTACTTCCATCACGTTTGGCCACTAATGCTGCCTTATTTCAACAGATTTCTAACCATCATAGCCATCTATCCTCAGTAATTGCATGAGTAGCCATAGTATTGAAAAATATTCATTAGGGACATGAAACTTTCCTGCCTACTTTCTCAGGCCCCATTGGTCCGGCGCCGTCAAAGTGTAACACTCGACGTGGTGACGTTTATATATATATAAAAAATCATTGTAAACTTAGTTAAAAGTCTTAGTAATTAAAAGATGGAATATCAATTACATACAAGCAAGAGTGGGTCGCAAAGCCAGTCCTGAAAATGCTATGAACTGCACTTTCATGTATTTAGGTTCTAGTAAATACCTGATGAGTTGAATCAGATGTATTTAGGAAAAACACAACCATAGGCGATTTTCACTATGACTAGTTAGTGTAGTTTGAACCTCAGGCATTCCAAGATGTCTTGATATTCATTACTTTCAAGTGTTCAAGAGTAGAAGGATTGTGTATACTTCCAGTTCTCAGAACTATGGCTACATATATAACCTACCATTCTATTTCCTTATGTTGTGGACCAGGTTGGATTCATTCAGCATATCAAAACCATCACAAGTCCTTGGACAAATCTTACAATAAGTGCTGATATGTTTTTCTGTGGCTAATTATGATTGCTCAAAGCATTGATATTGTTCCCTCTTGGGTCATAAATTTAATGTGCTAATATTGCTCTCTACTGTTGTTGAGAATATCCCAGTATGTTAGTACTGTACTCTATTGACTGATTTTCATCCTCAATAGAGTACAGTATGTTAGTACTGTACTCTATTGACTGATTTTCATCCTCAATAGAGTACAGTACTAACATACAGTACTCTATTGAGGATGAAAATCAGTCAATCTATTAACACTTCTCATCCTCAGTAGAGAACAGTGTTAATAGATTGACTGATTTTCATCCTCAATAGAGTACAGTATGTTAGTACTGTACTCTATTGAGGATGAAAATCAGCCAATCTATTAACACTGTTCTCTACTGAGGATGAGAATCACTCAAGTTATTGCCCTACTTTGCCTACTGCCTTCTGTTGTAGGTCACAATCACTCAAGCACGGTTGCTGAGCTTAGTTGAGAACTAACTTCTCACAAAGTCCCATTACTGTACTATATCAAGGATGAAAAACAAATACGATATTATACCAATGATGAGAATTGCTCAAGGTTAGATACATTGGTAGGAAATTCCTGTTAGTGCGATATCTCAAAAATAAGCGGTTAAATGTTGCTACTACAAGATGAAATCATTGCATTGATTCAAACATGCTCAAGGTATATTTTAGAGGGTATATGATTCAAATTAGTATCAAGAAGGAGAAGTCTCTTCTTCATATGATCACAGGATGCATCATTAAAAACATTACACTAGACATTGCAGACATGGCATCTTCTTGGGGAACCTGATTTCATGTGAACAAATTTAAAGAAACCAGGGTGATGTGGTTGGATTTTGCTTTATTCATCCTCTAAAAAGCAGTGTGACACAGTATTATATGGATCCGGAGCCAATCCCAGTAACACGGTGCGCAAGGCAGGAGAATTCCCTCCGGATGGGACGCTAGCCCATCGCAGGGATCACCATTTACATTTATAATCAGAATATACTGGAGGTCAGCTCCACTTGCCATTCTCATAGACCATTTAATCTAATTTAATCTGTGATTTTATTCCATTTGACTGCTAGTGCGAGCTGGAGACACCTCACTCATGTCCTGCACTGGACCGTTCACTGTATGAGCAAACTAATCAAAAGCAGCTGTCAGAATAACAAAGTGCATCGTGCACGTGTATGTCCTCGCCTATTCTGCACAGAAAAACATTTGCATACATATAGCTTTAAGGCATGATTAAATACAGGGACATAAAGCCACTTGTGCTGTGTGAAGTACTCATCTCTGAGCATCTCCTCCTAAACATCCTTTCTGATGGAAATCAACGGCGCTTGTCCACCTCTGAGAGACCTCTCCTCTCCTCCACCTCACTCAAACAACATTTATTTACAGCTGAATGAATTAAAAAAGGCTGAATGAATCAAAAGCTCCAGAGTTTAACCATGAGCTGCTACCACACACGCACACACACACACACACACACACCCGCTCTCTCTCCAGCACAGCTCCACCCACTCGTTATGCACAGTAGCCCTCCAGGTTACTCATGCTATAAGCTTCCTTTTCAGATGAACTGTTTATGAAACACAGCAAACACACAATGGCAGAGCTTGCAGTTAACAAATTGTAGTGAATGAACCATGGGTTATGTCAGTCAAGCTGAATGTTCCAGTAGGGCTCCTCGGATAAGTTAAAGTTTCTAACTTTCTGAATAGGTTATATATGGAACCTTTTCTGAAAGGTAAACACTTAGTTGTATAAAATTTGGCACCCTTAAGGGCTTCTAAACAGGATCTTTAAAACTAAAACAAAAAACATATATGCTGTACAAAAGCCTATCTATCTAGAAGGGTTCTTCAAATGTTCTGAGTGGTTAATGCTTTTAATTTAAGAAAGTGGTTCTAGGTAGAACCTTTTCTTTATATATATATATAAAAACACCTCACCCTATAGGTTCTGAATTGGACCTTTAAAGGCTTCCACAGCTTAGATTCTAGGTGAAAGCTTTGCATTTTTTTCTTTCTTTCCTTCTTGAGAAAGATCAATATCTGCAATCTCAAATAGTTTCAGAAAGTCACTTTTTTCCCCCCCAAATCTCTCCACTTTGACGCAAAACCACTCTGACGTATCCTGGTCTGCTCATTTTAGCTCAGATTCTCTCTCTCTCTCTCTCTCTCTCTCTCTCTCTCTCTGTAAGTACCTTTTTAGTAATTCCTACGTAACTCATTAGGGAGTGAATGACCGAGTGCCACTGTCTCTCCTCTCCTCTCCTCCCTCTCTCCGTCCCTCCCCCTCACACACATTAGAGCAGCAGCCCCCTGTTTATAGGAACTTCACCCGGGTTCAGAAGAAGGCAAATCTCGGTCAGCACCAAGGCTTCAACTCGTGTGAAGGGCATCAGGGTCAGAGGAAGAGTTTTTGGGAAGACAAGACGTGTGCCAAGTGCATTTATTACTTTTCTGCTATAAAAGCTGCGGTGTGTCTCCGAGCAGTGAGAAAAGAGAAAGCAAGGGAACAAGACAGGAGCGGTCCTCCTTCACAGCATCTCTCTCTCTCTCTCTCACTCACTCACTCACTCTTTCTCTCAGTCCTCCACAGCACACTTTCAGGAGGACACTGACTCTGGGACATTTGTTCTTTTTTTTTTTGCGCCTCTGCTCCGTGATGAAGTTGCTCCTCTCAGTAGTGGTGCTTTTTCTTGCACTAAATGAAGTATCTGCGGAGGAACTGAGTCCAAATGAAGACCAGGATTATTGGGCAAACGGCTCCCTCATGCAAGTAAGAGGAATTCCTTAATTTAAAAAAAAGAAAGGAAGAAAGAAAGAAAAAAATCTATTGTTTTGGTTTAGTTAGGAAATAACACCTAATTATAATAAATCAAGCATTAATTCTGAAATGTTGTTCAGTATTAAATGATAGTCTTAATCTGGCTCCAAGATTGAAAAACTTAACAATTAAAATCTGTATTTTCTACTTTTGTGTAGAAATCGAACATTACTTCTTACTAGAAGGAATAACCCCAACTCGAGCTTCAGATCTATAAAGGTCAATAAAATTCCAGCTTGATTAAAGTCAGTGCAGATGGACTCGTGCTGCTGTCCAGGGCTGAAACAGATCATTGATGTTTTATATGCATCGCACGTCTCCTATTTGACTTTGTTCACTGGAAGACAGCCAAGCACTCTCTCCAAAGAGCTATGAGCATGTTATGAAAATGACACAGGAAGAAAGAGAGCTGGTTTACGCTGTAAAAATTCCAGCGGGGAAATTCTTTTGTACATCAGAAAATCCACAGAGAAAACCTTTCACGCTCAATGCTGAATGCTATTTCAATAACCGCCAAACTGTAAGAGTTAAATAATGAAGCTTGGTGAGATTTTCCTGGCTAGCAGCTGTTTCAGGTGTCTACTGTGAGTCAATACATTACCAAATGGATGAGGGCCATTGTAATGGAATTCCAGGGTTGATTTTATTGTTTTTTGCACACTATAAAGTGTTTTACCCTACATTATTCCTGAGCGTCTCATTTTACACTAATCAAATAACCCTTCCTAGGATGACTGGCTTCAAGCCGATCCCTTCAGAGAGATACTCAGGCGGATAACGAGAAAACCTCGGCCACATCAGTTCATCGGTCTAATGGGGAAGCGCTCCTCCGGTAAGATCATTTCATCCTAAAGCTTTCTCGCTCTCCCTTCCTCTCTCACTTTATAGCCTTTATAGAGTAAACAAGTAGATCAACAAATCCAACAATGATATTGAGGATAAAATGAGGCTGTTGGAATGACCAGACTTTCTTTTTTTGCCTCCCAAAAGCTAACACACAGATTACACGAAAAAGTAAGTAATTGTTTATTTGCAGTCTTATTGAACATTTTTTTTGGTTCACATTATAATAAATTAAGCTTTATGTAAAGTGGGTGTATGTGGAACTCACTGGGATCATTGACATTTATTAGATAGGCAACAGGATTATTTACTAAAGCCCTACCATCCTATAAAACATGGGTTTTCTTCTTTTAGAAAAGGTTTTAGAATCAAATTAGTACATTAGCACCAGTAACCATCCAAAGAACCTTCCTTTTCCTGAATTAGGTGGATGGATGGATGGATGGATGGATGGATGGAGATAGTTAGATAGACATATTAAGATTACTGTTATGGGGTAAGAGGAAGATTTTGTACGCAGGAGCTTGTTTCACACCCACACACGCACACACAGACACCTATACACACACACACACACACACACACACACACACACACACACACACACACACACACACACA
>CM074973.1:4198146-4209557 GCA_037577455.1 Pangasius macronema
GATGGGTTAAATGCAGAGCACAAATTCCGAGTATGGGTCACCACACTTGGCCACAAAGTCACTTCACTTCACTTCAATGACTCCTAACAATTGCGTACATTGATTCCACTTGAACTGTTTTACGTTAACACAATTTGGACATCCAACATGATTTTTGATCATGTATTTTTCAATAAAATCAAACCCCGTACTCTCTGAGGCTCGAACCCAGGTCACTGGTGTTCAGCAACATCCACACTAACACGCTGTATTTTACCCCGGGTTCTAATATAGCAGCCATTGTGCTTTGTTGCTCATGAAAATGTATAGCTTTCGTAATTAAATTACACACACTCACAGCTTAAAGGCAATATACACATTTGAATTAGCATTTTCAAATTATCATTTGATTTGGAATAAGGTCCGGAATACGCTGCCATCCAATCACATTCCTTCCGCTAAATGAGGATTATAATTCTGACCCGGTTGACCCTGCATACACTGCTTCATGGATGGCGGTATGGCTTCACACACAGCAGAGGAGTTTCCTCCAGACCACCGCCATCTACTGACAACACCATCTGTGCTGTGCTGGGGTTCAGAATAATGCTGCTTTGGCACCAGTAGCGAGTTGGGATTAATATTTGTTATTTATTTTATTATTAACAATATTTTTATTAATAATTATAAGAAAATCATACTTGTAAATCAACAAACCTTAATGGTAACCATGCCAAGTGTTATTCTACATTTATTTAAACATGTAAAGAGGTAAATGGAGATAAAAATAATAACAGTTATTATTATTATTATTATTATTATTATTATTATTATTAAATTTGAGCACCTAAAGTGTTTTACATAAACAAAATTAAAGAACATAAAATATTTGAATACATAATAAAAAATATTTTATTATGTTTTCAATTAATATTTATTATTCATATAAATCATTATACATAAAAAAATAAATGCATTATTTCTTATTTACTTTGAATCACTCAAGATTATGAAAGGGTTAAATGCCAAAATGTTCAAATCTTTGTTTTACAAATCTAACATTTTTTCAAGACCCCTAGGGTAAAACTTATTTTAATAATTTTATTATTATTTTGGATTTTTAATTCTCCAGAACTTGGTAATTTTTCATTGCTTTAATTGTGCCTGGGTTGTGAAATGTCTTAGTACATGATGGTTATGATTGGTTATTAAGTTGTAAATTCTGTTTTCTCTTCATATAATAATAATAATAATAATAATCATCATCATCATCATCATCATCATCATTATTATTATTATTATTATTATTATTATTATTATTATTATTATTACCACAGTATGCTGCCCACTACAGGTTGCTTACACATTTACAGAAAATAATATTCAGCTCACTAGATGTCAGTATTGTACAACTAAAACTTTTAGGAGCCGTTTTCTTACGTTTAGAAGACCAGTTGAAATCAGTGCACTGTCTCAGTGGTTGCAGTACTGGAAAGAATCAAAAGCTTAGCAAATATGGAGAGAAGAAGCACAGAAACTCACAGAGAAAAACTCTACAGAGACAGTAAACTGAGCTGAGGATCGAGCCGTGTGAGGCTGGGAGACAGTAACGCTACTTACACACATACAGAAATATAATCTTACAGGTGAGAGAAGGCTGAACTGCAAGAGTGGAGGTCGGGTTTGTCGGTTTGTGTACACCACCACCACCAGTGCTGAACTGGTTAATGGGGTTGGGAGTGCTTCAGGGGGTGAGGGGGATTACGGAGCTCAATCCAGAATGCATCTGGGCCTCTCATAAGAGGGTCAGGTCCTTAAACACATTCCCTTGTCACTCTGTTAACCCTACCTGGACCCTGACATGCCGCTTATCCATCTCTCACTCAAGGTCTATGGACTAAGGCAATGAGTTTCCCATGCACCATGAACAGGAGGAAAAACCAAGCGTTTGGGAACTCTCCTGGTCCATCATAACCCCGGGGGGCACTAACACTACACACAGCCCTGTGCAGGCCTCTTAGTGTGTAATCCGAGATCGGAGAGCCGGAGGAGTGTCTGTGATTGCTATTGTGCAGAGGCAGACTGAGCGTCCTCACTGTGCAGCACACGAATCAGTCATGCCTGTCTAAACTATTAAAGCCAGGGATTTGTGATCTTAGGAAATATATCTAAGATTTGATCTCAGATTTTGGTTACTATGGCAGAACGTTAGCTTGATTTACCTCTGCCAATATTTTGTCGAGATTTTGTCAAGATTTCTATCTAAAATATATAAGCAGTTCCGTTGGACCTCCAAGCCACAAGGGGGCCTGGATTTTTATTTTGAATATATAAAGTGGATGTCACTTTGGGCTTACAACTATTTTATTGTAAGCTCTCTCAATTAGATGCCAAATTTTTTAACCAAGTTCTCTAAACCAGAGCTGGAATTCAGAAGATCCTTCTCGAGACCACAGTGCTCAATTCTTGGTCTCTTTTCTCAAGCCATTTGCCTCAATCTGGTTTTTATCTTAAGTGGAAGTCTCAAATAAATGTTAGATTTATTTTTAAATTACAGCCCCAAATTTTTTATGACATGTTATTTTAATCATAAATCTGCTTTCCAATAGAATGAAGAATAAAACACAGCACTGTGTGCCCATTTTACAGGAGGAAATGCAAATTTAGCTAAATAGCTAATCGCTGTCTTATAAAAGGCAAACCTGTGCTTCCTATCTAGCTAAGTTTTGTGTTTAGTTTTAAATGAATAAGCTCTGTCTGTTATTACATTAGAATGTGTTTAGCTAACTGCTAGACTAGCTAACAACGAACAATATCTGTTTCAGGACTGCTAGTCTGCCAACTTTCATTTTGTGAGTTAAGTTACATGTAGCTAGCTAGCTCACATAGCTATAGCTGATGTTAGTGTACACTTGTGAAATAGCCAACCTAGCTAGCTAACTAGCTTGACTTTAGGTTCACAGTGCTAGTGTTGAAAAGAGCTAAAGTCAAACGAAGCCAGCTGTAAACTGCTCTTGTGCTGTTTAGTCTTTGTACTGACCTTTAAAAATCTTGGGATTGTCTTAGTCTCAAATGAGACGTGACTACAACACTGCTGTAAACTTTAGCATGCCTTTCATAAGATAAATCTCTGGGGCTGATCTTATTCATTTTGGATGAAGATGTGAATCTGTTTAATCAATTAACGTGTGAATCCATTAATCCATCATGCTTAAAACATCAGTTTCCACAAATCATCCATTATACTGTAAGTTATGAAAAATGTACAATTTTCCCCCCACAATATTCACTCAACCTTGATACCTGAATAAATTCACCCCAGGAAATAATAATAACAATATTTCACAGGTACTACAGGAAGTTGCATCATAAGACTGTCCTGAAGATCATGAGAAAAACAAACAAACAAAAAAAGTCCTCGACTCTTTTTATTTTATTTTCAGCCAAGAAAAAATTGTATTTGTAGTGAACCAGTGTTATGGAACGTGTGTGTGTGTGTGTGTGTGTGTGTGTGTGTGTGTGTGTGTGTTATCTTGCAGAGGATTCTCAGACATTGTGACAGTGTCATTAACGTGTCTGATCATTGGAAACTTTCAGTTCTCATCATTTTTCAGTCTTTAACTAGGAAATACGTTCACTGTGGTGTGCACGCATTTCTGTTAGCAGCACCTTTTTGTCATCGCCTATCCATTGCACAATCCCCCTTTCCATCTCGCAGTCTTTGCAGTATATCTTACAACATATATACCTCTATACATCCATGACACACTGTCTGAACTTACACATTCTCTTTGCTGTAGTTTCCAGAAACTTATTAGATTTAAATTTGATCTAGTTGTTTGTTTGAAACTAGCACAGAAATGCCACCTACGGACTTTTCCACACACAACCTTGTTCCAAATTTGGTATTAAAAAAAAACTGTAAGCCTATCAACCCTGACCATGGCGCATCAGGACACTGTGCACTTGGCTTTGGTTTGCCTTTTACTGAAGAAAAAAAAGAAAGATAAATGAACCGCAGTGTAGTTCAGGATTGTACGATGGCTGCTGCACTACCGAGATGAAGTGCTTATCTTTTATGTAGATGAAGCACAGAACGGAGGCACCAGTTTAATGAAGTATGAAATATTAATGGTGCCAGCCTGAGGGGATTGCAGAGATATATTTACACCAGTAGGGGGCATGTAGATCCCACAAAATCCTACAAGCTCCCCGAGGGGGGCAAAACACGCAACACTGGTGTAAATACGAACAAACATATAAATACAGAGGCATTTATTTGCTTGCTTTATTTCCTCTTTGCACCCTAAGGGCAGAATTTTTTAGGTCTTTTGTTTTGCACACACACACACACACACACACACACACACACAAACACAGAGTGTAAGCAGTTTCTTAATCCCATCCAGTGTTTACACACTCCTACAGGGCCAAAATAAGTGTAACAGAGTGATGAACATGTTCCCTCAGCCGTGATTACAATTACATGCGCCCTGTGGCAATTACATGACGCTACATTATTTATTCGCTCCCCTCGTTGTGTTATCTAGGACAAACACAGCCATCGTTATGGAGTACTGATAACAAGTACAGTGTAATCCGTTTGAGAAGACGGACCTGACCGGAGACACGGCTGGAGGATGTTAAATCCGACATCATGCACTAGTTTGATTTTTTTTTTCTTCTTCTATTAATTCAAGTAATGTGACATTAAAGATGAATTACACATGACAGTAAAAGCTTCTTACGGAGATCCGTGTTTTGGTTTGTGTGTATGCCAAGGCATTATACACCAATTTTATTTAAGCAGAAACCTCTTTTTTTTCTTTTTTTTTTTATCCATATATTCACAGTCTCTTTAGGATGTAGGATAAATTATGAGAACAAACAGCAATGTTTGAGAATTTGTCCAAAAAATATATATATATATAGCTGTACAGATTTCAACCACAAGACAAAAAAAAACTCAAATAAAATAAATTTATAATTTAAACAAAAAATATTTTAATAACACATGCTAATAAAATGTTTAAGGGTCGTGGAGAAAAAAATGCCATGAGCTGTGGAGAAATAAAATAAAGCAAGAAGACATCATGAAAATTGGTGTAAATACCAAAAGTTTTATGTATAATAATATTATTATAAAACGAATTAATAAGTATAAGAGATTTACATGAAAGAAGCAAAATGATCTGTCTGTGAAGTTAAAAAAAATAATTTTATAAGCTTAATCAAAAAAATTACAAAAGGTAGAATAATCTTAATAATATTTAAATCTTATAATGAGAAATATTGGATACGTTATATACAGTATATACAGTTTATACGCAATGGGTTCTTGCAGTATAGAGTAAAAACGAGACTCTTGTGGTGACTGTAAACTGAATATCAGCTGATTAATGATGCGAATTGAGAAGCAAAAGCAAGTCCAGGACTGACTTACAGTCAGAGATTAATATTTTATCTGCTTTGGGCTAATGTAAGTGTTGACTTTTAAAGCAGAATAACTTTTAGCTAACTAGAGCGAGAATACTGTTTAATTTCAGATTCATGTTCATGCTAATACATAATAACAGCTGTGTGTTCATGAACAGTGTTTGATGAATCGTCTAAACCTCATTTAATTTGGCAGTTTATTTCAGTTTAATTTAATTTAATTTTGTGGGTTTTTAGTTTAATTCCTTGGTGCTAGTTTGTGTTTAGTCTGTTTACTTCTGAACTCAAAGACAAGAAAAGATAAGAACGCTCACACACACTATGTAAAGGGGGATGTTTTTATTATAACTATCCAGTGTTCTGTCTTTTTCGTACGGAATAAAACACTTTTACGCTTTTACAAGAAATTGATCAGTGATGTGGTGCGAAGTGGAGTCACTGTTACCCCCTAAAGTTTATTACTTTCCTGTAACAGGATGCAACAAAGTGTGATATTACAGACATACAGCACTGCAACCTGCCTCCAATCACACATTTATATTTATTATAGAACAACATGTGATACTTTTTATCCATTTATAGTTACGTTTAATATTGTGAGACAATTCGTATAGAACAACATGTGATACTTTTTATCCATTTATAGTTACATTTAATATTGAGACAATTTGTATAGAACATGTGATACTTTTTTATCCATTTATAGTTACATTTAATATTTTGAGACAATGCTTTCCTATAAACCGTCATTCACTCACTAGCCCTGTCTTTTTCCGTTTCTCTCGAAGTTGAAAAACAAGCAAAAACTTTGTCCTTAACACTTCTCTGTGGTGGAAAAACTGCTGACTATTACAAAGTGCTGACACTGGAGACTCCTTCCATAAATGATAAATAAACTTCTTCCCACAGAAAACTTTTTTCTTTGTTAATGAACAAAAGAAGCATCTGTTTATTATTAAGTTTAGATCGTTCGGAGTGTCCGCTATACAAGTCGTCCTGATTAGTTGTTAATACAGAAACGCTAAAATGTAAGAACTGGCGCCTTAACATAAGCCTTGCTGCGAGATTTATTGCCAGAGATGCTGCTGTAGAACGAACGAAAACACCTTTTGACCGATCAGAACCGAGAACCCGACAGCGCTGGGGTGTGGAGTGTATTAAATTATCAAACGCAAATTGGTGAAACAAATAGAAATCAAATTAGCCAATATCCCGGGGCACGTAACCTTTCCTGTCGAACAGGGGCATGACTGGGCCACATCGCCTCAGCGTGTGTGTGTGTGTGTGTGTGTGTGTGTGTGTCTGTTCTGTTCATCCACCTTCCCATGATAAGTGCATTGCCCTCCTGAGCGTTAGACGGATGGGACCCAGATGCCCTGGCCTGCCACACATGAATGTGTGTCCAAAGGAGAAGAACGAAGTGGAATTCAGTGAGGTCCAGTGGGAGAGATTCCTGTCAGCAGGTTGCTGGAAAGCAAAGATCGCTGGGTTTTAATTTTCCAAACGGGAATAGTGGAGCACGCTTTGGTCCACCTCATAACTGTGGTGGAAATTCTGCACAGATAGAGCGAGAGAGAGAGAGAGAGAGAGAGAGAGAGAGAGAGAGAGAGAGAGAGAGAGTAAAAAAAGCACCAGATGATGAAAACCTTATGTGGGATTGTCTATGTAAGGGATACAGATGATCTCCTGGAATTTTGTGGACATGTCTGTTTCAGAAACAAAAGAGTAATGCAGCAATGCTTTAAGCAAAACAGATGACTGTTGCGTGTAGTGTGTAACACCTAAGCTGTGATAAGTAGTGTTTAAAAGCTATGATGAAACACATTCAGGCCCTCAGCCAGGGATAGAAGCAGGCAGGGCCGTGAGGGTTTGGCTCTTTCACTGTGTTATTGTTTTGCCTCGGCTGTGGAAGAACAGGAGGGGCTGGACTCTGGATGTGGAGCTTTACAACTCGAGCGCCTCTGTGTCTTCTTCCTCTGACTAGTTGGGCAAAATCGTTACAGGGGATTGCATCTTAAATCTGTAAATATCCTTTCATCATTCATTGCTGCCATGGTACGACCAAGCATACATCTTTTGTACCTTTAGTATCTATCTTTCACCTTGAACCATGAATACACTATACCTTTTAAAACTGTAATAATCTCCTATTTGATTAATAATAATAATCCAATATATTAGAATATTACATATTCACCTTGAAACATGAATATAGTATACATTTAAAAATGTTACATCCACTGCAAAAAAAAAAAAAAGACATCAAGAGAAAATACCTTGAATACAGTCACCCTGATCTAGTATCTCCTATTATAAGATTACAATAAACCAAATATATGATTAATAATAATCCTATTTCTAGACATTTGTCCTCATTTCAAGCTTGAAGTGGTCGTGCTCTATCGGCTGACTTGAAGTGTTTATTTCTAAAAAGAAGCAAAATGATCTGCCAGTAGAATAAGAGAATGGAAAGCTTGAGATTGATAATAATCTAATAAGAAGAAATATTAGATATATTTGCCCATATTCAAGATATTTTAACTTGTCATAGAAGGTGATCTTTTCTTAAATGATACATATACTTATTTACGAATCTGAAATATAGTATATACTCATATTTATTCAAATAAATAAATTAGCTTCCAAGGCTTCAGCTTTCATGCTAATACAGCCTTCGACGCCATCCTGCTCCTCAGCTCGTAGACGGTTAACTAGCCGAGCCGAGTCTTTCCCGTAACTTGGCACAGCCGCATCATGTAGCTGCATTGCATCCTGGGACTTCTGAGTCCACCGTCTGTGTCACTACATCTACATTGCAATCTACATTACATCTACAGTATGACTTGATGCTTTACATGAGGTCACTGATTTTTTTTTCTGCTCTTAAACTCTGCTGTAAATGCAGGAGCAATAACAGTGTTAATCCCTGTGTGATATCAGCACGGCACACGACTGCTGACTTCTCCCAGGAACACTGAAAATACAGCAGGAACCAACAAACTAGCAGCAGCATCACTAAACACACTGCAGCGATCTCAGCGTAAATATGTTGAATGTGTAATGGAGTTTTCCTTTAAAGTCAGCAGCAGAGGGATCTAAAAATTACAAAGTAAACTGCTGCCATTATAATGTCAAATCAGTGTGCAGGAAAAAAAGAAAAATCAGGGCATTTAACTAAACAGCGATCCATTAAGCACACTTAAAGCTTCCTGCAGCATGGACTGGGTCTTATTCGGTGTATTGATAAGGTGTGATTCCTTTGTTGTTGTTTTTTTAAATAATAAAAATACAGTGTCGTCTTTTTTGTAATCGTACATTTCACCGACTGGAGCTCCCTGAAGCTGAAGCGCTCCAGTAGCAGTGTGTTTGCCTCTGGGTTTCCTGTGGTGGTGGTGGTGGTGGTGGTGGTGTTAAATCGCTTTTCCCTTTTTTTTTTTTTAGCTGAAAAATGAAAACATCAGCCATCTGGTGTGCGGGTCAGAGGTTAATTCCTGGCTTGGTAATGAGGAGGCTGTATCTCGGGGACGTATGGGACCCTGGAGCACGATGGCCGCCGGCCTCTGGAGCGCGCATTAAACATTAACAATACGCCACACACTCTGTAAACCATGCTGCCTTCCCTCGTGTTTTTTTCTACTCCCTCCTTTAGCTTCCACTTTATTGTCCCTTCCTGTGTATCGACTCAGCCTGCCACTTCTGCAACACTGCATCGATACTTATGATCAATACACAAAGGACTAAAAACTACAAATATCACGTTGTGGTTCTGACGTTAAACTGATCTGAAGTTAAACCCAGTTTAGATGCTGATTTGCGAGACACGTCTTTCAGTCAGACATCTGTTTTTTCTTTCCGCAAATAGCTTCTGGGTGTATTTTTAACCTAATTGGAAATACCATATTCGGTCTCTGTAGTCTAATGGAGCGAAGAGGACCATTTCCTCTTGTTAGGGACTCCGGAGGCCGTGTAGGACATGTCAGGGAAAAGGCGGGGTTAATTAGCTGTCTGCCTCGCCTCCTGCAAATTGTGACCAGACTCTCTCTCTCTCTCTCTCTCTCTCTCTCTCTTTCTCTCTCTTTCTCTCTCTCTCTCTCTCTGCCTCTCACTCATCCAGGTTATACGGTGTGGTCTGTGGTCATTATGGCTGTGATGACCTCCTTAGTCTCCAGGCTTTCTCCTGCAGCACTTCACTCACTCACACACACACACACACACACACACACACACACACACACACACACACACACACACACACACAAGATTAAACCACCATAAGTCTGTATGAGTAAAACTGACAAATATCTGGAGTGTTTGTTGTTACGCTTAAAAATAAACCCTACTTTTTTTTAATCGAGCTTGTTTTCGATTTCATGACAAAGAACTAATATAATTATAGCAGTTATAAAATATGTAATGAAATTACAATTGTATAATATAAATGTGTCTAAGCATGACTGAATGATGGTAGTGATAGTGATTAGCGGTAATGTTCTGCTCAGACTATTAACCCAATCAGTATCAGAAGGTTGCTTTGTCTTTAAAGTCATACACAAATTTTTTTTAATAAAAAACATACTATATTGAATAATTATTTTGCTTCACGTGTCGCTTCTAATTAACCAATGAGAAAAAGAAATGCCTGTGATTTTACTGCCATTAAGAAGCACAGAATACAACACTACAAGCCCCGCCCACTTTCCTGTAAATTTGCATACTGGAGCGTGATAGGCTCGGATATATTCTGACTCAATAAGACTTTCATGTGATGTGTTCAGTGAAGTGTTTTATTTTTCCAGATTGCTCATTCTAATTAATTTACCCAAATGATATATTCATAAAATACTTGTGTTTTATATTGTTTTAGTGACTTTACATGGAAAAGATGAAATAATACTTAACTACAAAAGCATCTTTTTTAAAAAAAAAAAAGGTTTTTAAATATGAAATTGATCACATTGATTGATTGGTTTTATTATTGAGCCAAAAGTTTGACTTTGTCAGTTTTTTTTTTTTTACATTTTCTTACTTTTAGATAGTTTTTTTTTACGACTTGTCTTTCCTGTTACGCAGCTCAGGGGAGTAAACCTCATGCACTCACATAGCTTAAAAAGTTAATATTTAATGGGCTTAAATACACAACACTGCACAATTATCTGACGACTGACTACAGAATGTGTGTAAAACAGTGCACTATCTGTGTCCTCTCAGCTGCTTTGTCTGCACACACACACACACACACACACACACACACACACACACACGTGGTACCAGAGTAATAACCTCCCTGAAGCAGCGCTACTCCCAGGGCTCGTCCTCGCATTGGCCAGATTTACAGGAATAATAAAGAAGGGACTGAAAGAGGACGCAGTGGGACAGATGTGCTGTCAGGAGTCCCACTCGCCCCAAGCAGCAGGACAGGACAAGGGCGCACACACACACACACACACCTATATATATATATATGTGTGTACACTCAGACATGAACACATAGACACGCTGTCTCTGTCTCCACCCTTCTCGTGTTCTGATTCAGATCTGATCAAGGTAACGCAGTCAGTAGAAGGACAGGACCTGGCCTGTCAGCGCCGCTTTTTGATCTGCCGAGTGTTTGTGTGGATTTATTCAGCGTATCAGAGAAAGATTGATCATTACAAGTGGAGTTGTTCTTGGGCGGTGCAGAGCAGTTTTACACAGAGGAATGTTTATCTTCTCAGCAATCTGGTGAGGATGGATGTGTGTGTGTGAGTGTGTGAGGGAGTGTGAGTGTGTGTGTGTGTGTGTGTGTGTGTGTGTGTGTGAGGGAGTGTGTTGGAGAGAAGAACAGGAATAGTGGGTGATAGCTAGTGAGAGAGAGAGTGTTTATGCGTGCACGCTGGAGCTCGTCCCACACTGCTGCTCCGATTAAAACAAAACAACATCAATCTTCAAGAGCACAGAGCTTTAAATAAGTGGCCTGCTGTTTATACATGTGCATGTGTGTGTGTGTGTGTGTGTGT